>BPVZ01000173.1:319206-330656 GCA_020521535.1 Rubroshorea leprosula | reverse complement strand
TTTATTGGCAAATTAGGCCCTTAACTAAAAAAAGTGCAAAATGACCCCTTACACTTGTTAAATGGTGGCATATTAACCCCTAACTAACATATACCGTCAAAATGCAACGGAGTGCTACTTGGGGTGGGTTCCACTGCTGAGCATGATCGCATGACATTGTTAAATTTAATAAATTCTAAAACAAAGATACTTACCTACCGTCGACTAAAAAAAAAAAATTGCTTACCTTTAATTGTTTTTTCTCTTTACTCATTCTTGTTAAATTTTGATTAATTTAAAATCAAATAATATTAGATTTTATAAAAAAAAAACTTTCTTTAACATCTATTTTTTTATTGAAAATATTCTGTTAGTTGGTTGCTTACCTTTAATTGTTAGTAAAATAAAAAAAAATCTAAAATTAAAGTGAAAGAATGCATTACTGGTTTTTTAATTAATGAATATGAAAAAATTAAAAATAAAATTTCATAATAATAATATTATGCAAAATTCTAAATTTATTTTTATTTTAAAAACTCATTAAATAAATAAAAATATATAATACAATTTTTTGAATAAAAAAATAAATTATATACTTATATACTTATTTCAAAAATATAATTTTATGATTTCATGTCATATTATAATTATATTTAAATATTTTCTCTCTCCGATGTTTCTCTCTCATCTTTTGTCTCTTTCTTTCCGAAATTTCATATCTTCAACTTTTCCTTGCAGTATCGAAATTGAAAATGTGTACTTGCAGAAGCTTTTCATGCGGTTTTCCTTAAATTTCCAAGCCACAAAAGACTAGTGGATGTTTAACTAGGTTCTAACCTTTGCTCCCTACGTATCTACTGCTGAAACTTCACAACAAGCCTAGAAAACTCTAGCCAATCTTTATGCCAATCACTTAAGATCTAGAGATTTTACACTCAAGGAGAGGCTTCAAAACACTCGCTGTGAAGGTCGTACTGTCTCTAAATTTCTTCATCAACTCAAGGTGCTTGCCGATGAACCTGTTGCAATTGACAAACCTCTTACCAACGATGACTTGACGGTGTATGTACTCAATGGAATAGGCCTTGAATTTCGTGAGATCTCTGCTTCGATACATGCTCGAGATGAGCCACTTTCCTTTGAAGAACTTCATGACAGACTAGTTGCCCATGAAGAAAGCAAGCACAGGGAAGAAACTTGAATTGAAAATACACCAGTGACTACCCATTTTGCTGTTATGCCCACAAGGAGACTTGCTGGTAATAATCCTACTTTTTCTACAAATTCTGGTCTTTCAAATGCTTCCTTTCAGTCCAATGGTGTAGGAATTATGCCATTGCCACAAAATATACAGCCCTTTGGATCAGGCCAACAAATGGCAGGAGGAAGAGGAAATGGGCGCCAAAGACCAAATCAATTCAACAAAAAAAGAGGAGGCCCAAATCGGCCCAACACCAACAGGCCCAATATATCCTGTCAACTTTGCAACCATTTTGGGCATACTGTTCGTACATGCTCATTGTTTTGAAATCAAGGCCAAGCCCCACAGCCCACTATGCAGCATCTATCGGTCCGAACACTAATGAGTGAGTGATTGATTCAGGTGCTAATAATCATATCACAACTGATTTGTCGAACCTGGCATTGCATTCAAAATATAATGGCCCTAATGAACTAATTATTGGAGATGGCTCAAGTTTGAAAATCACTCATGTTGGTCATACTACCCTCACAACACCCACCTCATCTCTTCCTTTACATAATGTTTTATTTGTACCTACAGCATCTCGTAATCTTATTTCTGTCTCTCAATCATGCAAAACCACAAATTCTATTGTTGAATTTCATCTTAATTTTTTCTTGGTGAAAGATCGCAACACGGGGGAGATATTACTACGAGGGCCAAACCGACATGGGATGTACCAAGTTCCTCTAATGGGCCCTTCTAAACAAATGCCCATGGCATATCTTAGAGAAAAGACAACGGCAATAAATTGGCATGCAAGGCTGGGACATCCATCATCCAAAATATTCAAAAAAATTCTCAGTGTTATCAATTTTCCATTAATAAATAAATTGGATGTTTTTTACTATGATTCTTGTTCTTGTTCAAAAAGCCACAAACTCCCATTCTCAAAATCCTCCATCACCAGCCATGCCCCTCTTGAATATATTTTTTCTGATGTTTGGGGTCCTGCACCCACCACGTCTCGTGATGGTCACAAGTTTTTATTATTTTTATGGATTTATACAGTCGGTATGTTTGGCTATATTCAATTCAAAAAAAATCAGATGTCTCAATTATTTTTCCAAAATTCAAGTCTCTCATTGAAAATCAATTTGGGCATAAAATAATTAATTTTTATTCCGATGGAGGTGGGGAATATGTTGCTCTTCAAAATTACTTTCAACAACATGGTATTTCTCATTTCACCACCCCACCTTACACTCCAGATCTCAATGATATTTGTGAAAGACAGAATGAATCTATTGTTGAAACTGATCTAGCTTTACTTCACTATAGTTCACTTCCCACTCATTTTTGGTCCCATGCTTTTCAAACTGCAATATATTTACTCAATCGTTTACCTACTTCTGTTTTGTCTTTCACATCTCCTTTTCAAAAGCTTTTCTCTATCCCACCAAATTATTTAAAACTAAAAACCTTTGGGTGTGCCTATTACCCTTGGAGGCGCCCATAGACCCAAAATAAACTCCAAGCAAGATCTCATCAATGTATTTTTGTTGGTTACTCTGTTGATCATCTTGGCTATAAGTGTTTTGATCCTCAAACTAATAAAATATTTATTTCTAGACATGTTACCTTTCATGAAAATCACTTTCCTTTTCGGGCTTCTATAGGACAATCAGCTTCTCAAATTCAAAATTTCCCAAATCTCACTAGTGTTCAAATCTCTAACTTTTCTCCTTCATCTTTGTCTCAGCCCTCCACAAACTCAGCCTCTCTGTTTCCTTCTTCTTCTCCGGCACCGGACTCAGCTCCATCCTCTGCTCCTTTCCCAACCTTACCATTGCCAGTGCCCTCTGCCATTGCCAACCCAACTCTGCCAGACTTCGTCATCCCAGTCTCGCAAGATGCATCGCCTCCCATTGCTTGCGGTTCAAATCTGGTTCCCTCTCCCTCCTGATTAGGTATTTCTCGTTCTCTCACTACTTCTTCTACTACCGTCGCCTCCCCTCCCTCTCCTTCTCCCTCTTCCTCATCCCTGTCCCCTGTCTCCTCCTCGTCACCAGCCTAGTCACGACTATTCCAACACCTTCAGCCTTGTTATCAAACCCACCACCATTCGCACTGTGTTTACTATTGTTGTAAGTCAAGCTTGGCCTCGGCAACTTGATGTAAAGAATGCTTTTCTCCATGGCTCTATTGAGGAAGATTTATACATGGCTCTATTGAGGAAGATTTATACATGGCTCAACCGGCTGGTTTCATTGATCAAACTCTTCCTCATCATGTCTACAAATTGAAGAAAACCATCTATGGACTTAAGCAAGCTCCTCGTGCTTGGTATACTGAATTGAAGAAATTCTTGCTTGCTTGTGGTTTGGTTAACTGCCACTCTGATTGTTCCTTATTTATTCATAACAAAGCCAGGATTGTTCTCTATGTGTTAGTTTATGTTGATGATATATTGATTACTAGCAATAGTGCTGCTTTTATCTCAAATTTAATCAACAGGCTGAGGTAGAAATTTTCATTAAAGGACCTTGGTGAACTTAGTTTGTTTTTGGGTGTTGAGGCAGTTAAAACTTCTGTTGGTTTATTTCTCTCTCAGCACAAATATATTAATGATCTCTTACAAAATAGCAAAATGGATGGTGCCAAAATAGGAGCAAAATGGATGGTGCCAAAATAGTTGCAACACCCATGTCCTCTTTATTATTGTTTGTTTTCTTATTCATAACATTCATATTTAAAATAAAATTTGTTTAACTTATACTTTAAGAATATAGATTAAAAATATATTAAATATTTTTTTATTATAAATTTATATTAAAAAAATAAAAATTAAGTTTTAATTTATTAATTATTTAATTAAATTTATTTAATATTGAAATTAATGTTAATTTTTATTTTTTTATATATTTAATATAAAAAATATTCTTAGCTTATGTTTTAATGACATAAATTTACAAAATCCTGTAAAATATTGAGCAAACTTCTGAGATACCGTAATATTCTCAGGGTACTTTTTATTCATTGGATTGGCGGCGAGGAATTGGAGCAAATGATAGTTAAAAACCGTTTTCGCCTTTGATTTTCTACCCCCAACAGACTGCCCTTTTTGTCTTGCATACGTCTGCTCCACTTCTTCCCTCTTTCCGCCTTGTTCCTATTTTTTAAATAGCCTTGCTTGCTCCTTACGCATGTCTCTTCCAGAAGAAATTGACTTCTGACTCACTCTGTGTGTCTGGTGACTCTGGTCTGTGGTGGAGGCTTTTATTGTTTTAACAAAGACTCGTTCTTTTTCAGTCTCTCCCTCCCCCCCAATAAATATTCACCAACTTCTGAAGAGAATCTCATCAATTTTTGTAAAGAACCACGAACTGGTTTTATTTTTTGCATGCCCTTTTCATTGTGCTCCAAGAAAATGGAACTTTTGGCTTCAGCAAAGCGAGGTGTGGCCTCTTATTCGTCTTCACTCATGCATTCCGGTATTGCTGATTTCAGTTTTCTGCTTGAGCCCATTTTTGCACGTGGGTTTTCTGGTGCGTTACACCTGGTTTTGTTACTTATGTTGTTTGTCTTGTGGGTGGTAAGGAGGAATAAGGGTGATTCTAGTGAGGAGTCAAAGGAGAGGTTTAAGCGCAGGGGGGTATTGTTGTATAAGCCGACTCTGTTTTGTTGTTTAGGAGTTTGTGTTTTTAATATTGTTTTGTGTTTGTTGAGCTATTTCTATTGGTATAGGAATGGTTGGTCTGGGGATAAGCTTGTGAACCTTTCAGATTTAGTCCTCAAAACTCTTGCTTGGGGTGCAGTTTCTGTTTTCTTGCATACCCAATTCTATGATTCTGGTGAACAAAAGTTTCCATTTTTATTGAGAGTCTGGTGGTGGTTTTATCTTTCAATTTCTGGGTATTGTCTTGTTATAGACATAGTTCAACATGTTTCATTACCTAGTCGGTGTTTAGTGTCTGATGGTTTCTCTGTCATTACTGGTTTGTTCCTCTGTTATGTGGGGTTTTTGAATAGAAATGAGGGCGAAGACACTTTCCTTGGGGAACCCCTTCTGAATGGAGATTCTAGTGTTGGTAATGGGGTAGTGTCAAATAAGTCCCGAGGAGCTGGTTCTGTAACCCCTTTCTCTAATGCTGGAATTTTTAGCATTCTTACATTCTCTTGGATGGGGTCTTTGATTGCTCTAGGCAATAAGAAAACCTTAGACCTTGAGGACGTTCCTCAACTTGATAGCCTTGATAGTGTAATCGGGGCTTTTCCAAATTTTAGAAATAACCTTGAGTCAGCTGGTGGTGTGGGGAGTGGAGTAACCACACTTAAGCTGGTAAGGGCGTTGTTTCTATCCGTATGGAAAGACATTCTTTTTACAGCTCTTTTGGCACTTGCAGACACGGTTGCTTCATTTGTTGGTCCTTATCTCATTGGCACGTTTGTTCAATACCTCAATGGGCAAAGAGATTTTAAAAATGAGGGTTATGTTCTGGTTACAACATTCTTTGTGGCAAAGCTTGTAGAGTGCCAATCTGAGATGCACTTGGATTTTAGGCTGCGGAGAATTGGAATTCAAATTAGAGCGGTACTGGTAGCAATGATCTACAATAAGGGTTTGACCCTTTCATGCCGGTCAAAGCAGAGTCACACTAGTGGGGAGATTATCAATTTCATGACTGTTGATGCAGCAAGGATTGGTAACTTTTCTTGGTATCTGCATTATCCATGGTTGGTCATTCTGCAAGTTGCTTTGGCATTGTTCATCTTGTACAAAAATCTTGGGCTAGCATCAGTTGCAGCTTTTATTGCAGCTGTTATCGTTATGCTAGCAACTTTCCCTTTGGGAAAATTGCAAGAGAACTTTCAGGACAAGTTGATGAAATCAAAAGATAAAAGGATGAAGGCAACGTCTGAGATTCTAAGGAATATGAGAATTCTCAAGGTTCAAGGGTGGGAAATGAAGTTTCTGTCTAGGATTATTGAGCTCAGAAATGCCGAGATAGGATGGTTAAAAAAATCTGTTTACACTACTGCCATGACCAGTTTTGTATTTTCGGTGGCACCAACTTTTGTGTCAGTGGCCACTTTTGGTGCTTGTATGCTTCTGGGAGTCCCCCTTGAGTCAGGAAAGATCTTATCTTCGCTCGCAACATTAGGGATTCTTCAAGGCCCAATATATGGTCTTCCTAGGACAATATCAATGATAGTTCAGACAAAGGTTTCTCTTGATAGAATTGCATCTTTCCTTCATCTGGATGATTTACAGCCTGATGTTATAGAAAGGCTTCCAAGAGGTAGTTCTGACACTGCAATTGAGATTGTTGATGGGAATTTCTCCTGGGATTTATCTACCTCAGGTGTAACACTGAAAGATGTAAATTTAAAAGTACAACATGGTATGAGGATTGCTGTTTGTGGTACTGTTGGCTCTGGCAAGTCAAGTTTTCTTTCTTGTATATTGGGGGAGATACCAAAAGTGTCCGGGACTGTTAGGTTGTGTGGCACAAAGGCATTTGTTGCTCAATCACCTTGGATACAGAGTGGAAAGATTGAAGAAAACATATTGTTTGGTAAAGGGATGGACAAGGAAAGGTATGAGATGGTGCTTGAAGCTTGTTCCCTGAAAAAGGACCTGGAAATCCTGTCACTTGGTGATCAGACAGTCATAGGTGAAAGGGGAATAAACTTGAGTGGAGGACAGAAGCAAAGAATACAGATTGCACGTGCTCTCTACCAAGATGCTGATATCTATCTGTTTGATGATCCTTTCAGTGCTGTGGATGCCCATACTGGATCTCACTTATTTAAGGTAACATCTGTTCTTGTCTTAATGTCCTCACTTATGGTGAGAAAAACTATTCTTTTGATCTTTTTACATTTTCCTTTACCCTTACGTTCCTAGTTTATTCATCAATAATAATTGAATATGGACGCATTATCAATATCATCATGTTTTGATTTTCCCTTTTTAATATACATTTTGAAGTAAAAAATTTTCCTTTTTGCTTCATATGAGTGCTTTACTAAAGTATTTCTCTTCAATCTTTGTGTAATAGGAGGTTTTGCTGGGCATGTTGAGTTCAAAAACTGTGGTTTATATCACTCACCAGGTTGAGTTCTTGCCTGCTGCTGATCTAATCTTGGTGAGCATACTTATTTGGTTTTCTTCGATACTTTTGATGTAATGAACTGAAATAATGAGGATACTAACTGCATACTGTTTTAGGTCATGAAAGATGGAAAGATCACACAAGCTGGAAAATACAATGAGATTCTAAACTCTGGGACTGATTTTATGGAATTTGTGGTTGCACATAATAAAGCTTTGTCAGCACTTTACATAGTTGAGGGAGGATCTCTTTCTACAGGAGTAATTTTGAACAAAGAAGGTAGTGTGAGTAGTATTACTGGGAATGTGCAGAACGAAGACAATAAAGACCTACAGAATGGTAGAACTGATGACATAGTTGGGCCTAAAGGGCAGCTTGTTCAAGAAGAAGAGCGAGAGAAAGGTCGTGTTGGGTTTTCAGTCTACTGGAAGTATATTACCACAGCATATCGTGGAGCTCTTGTGCCCTTTATATTGCTGGCACTGATTGTTTTACGGCTTCTTCAGATTGGTAGCAATTATTGGATGGCTTGGGCAACTCCTGCATCAGAGGAGATCAAACCCTTAGTTGAGACCTCTACACTACTAATGGTCTATGTGGCATTGGCCATTGGAAGTTCTTTATGCATTCTTGCTAGCGACATGCTTCTTTATACTGCTGGTTACAAGACTGCGACTTTACTTTTCAATAAAATGCATCATTGCATTTTCCGTGCTCCCATGTCTTTCTTTGATGCCACCCTAAGTGGGCGTATCCTGAACCGAGTAAGCATCAGATGCTTTCTTGGGATGACTTTGAATATGGATTTAATTTTTTGATATTTTTCCTTATTATTTTTTGTTAAACCCTAGAAGTTGTACTAATGTAATTTGACTTCCTTGTTGAAGGCTTCTACAGATCAAAGTGCAGTTGATTTGAGCATTCCTGATCAAGTAGGTGTAGTCGCCTTCTTAATGATTCGGCTCCTTGGAATCATTGCAGTGATGTCTCAGGCTGCGTGGCAGATCTTTATTGTTTTTATCCCTGTGATTGCTACCACTGTATGGTATCAGGTAGTCCTTTTAAACTCAACTATGCTGTTTTTTCTTCTTTTTATTTCTCATGTTTGCTTGCATACACCTTGTTTACATTAAAACTACAGAAATCAATGTAAAACCTTCTTCGAGGGAAGATCACCTCTGTTCTACCTCAGTTTGGAAAACTTGGCATTTACTGTTTGTGTAATTGTTAAGCATTCTAGTTAAGAATTGTGATTCATTAAAAGAACTGGAGACTTTTGATCAAGCATGATGTTTTTTGCCATCAGATCCAAAGGACCTTGCCAGGACATTTTCTTATTGTTGGTAATAAGAAGAGATGCTGCAACTGGTTAAAGCAAGTTATTATTGTGCTGTTGTTGTTCCTCATGCCTTACTTCATCTCGTGTGTGTGAATATTGAAATGAAATCTATAACAGTGGCTCATATTATTTGGTTAAATTGATGCTGAAAGAACAAAAAATGTTATTTCCAGTGACATCTCGATGAAAATTTGTGTCTTTGTGCTCATGTTCTCACGAGGTTGTTGATTTGCTGTGTTCTTCATTTCTACACCAGCCTTTTTTCTTCCAAGTTCCAGCATTGCTAATACATTCTGCCTCAATTTCATTGTGATTCAATGAATATTTTATAGTATTTGGAATAATAGTACTCATAAACTATTAATTTTCCAGCAATATTACATATCTTCTGCACGAGAACTTGCAAGGTTGGTCGGAGTATGCAAAGCTCCAGTGATACAAAATTTTGCTGAAACAATTTCAGGATCAACAACTATCAGGAGCTTTGATGAAGAATCAAGATTCAGAGAGACAAACATGAAACTGATCGACTCATATTCTCGACCAGTATTCCATAATGTTGGTGCTATGCTATGGCTTTGGTTCCGCCTAAATATGTTATCTTCTATTACATTTGCTTTCTCTTTGGTCATCTTAGTTTCTATTCCACCAGGAGTTGTTAATCCAGGTATGTCAGTTGCAGATTTGTAGTTTTGTTAATTATGGATATATGTTGATAAAAAAATAGTGATGAAATATGGGACAATTCCTTTTTTGTTTTCTATTTAGGCATTGCTGGCTTGGCTGTGACATATGGACTCAGTCTGAATATGCTGCAAGCCTTCGTAACATTGAATCTGTGCGATCTGGAGAACCAAATTACATCAGTTGAGAGAATACTTCAGTATACTATTATCCCCAGTGAGCCTCCTCTTGTGATTGAAACAAATCGTCCAGCCCATTCCTGGCCATCACATGGAGAAATTGATATTCACAATCTGCAGGTAACTCGGTTACATTGTTTCTGCAGCTCATTATTTTTACTTGATAATTGCAGGACTGATTTTGATGTGTCAATTTAGGTCCGGTATGCCCCACACATGCCACTTGTGTTGCGGGGCCTTACATGCACTTTTCCTGGAGGGTTGAAAACTGGTATTGTAGGGAGAACAGGCAGTGGAAAATCAACTCTTATACAGACACTATTCCGGATTGTTGAACCTGCAGCTGGGCAGATTATAATAGATGGTGTCAACATCTCGTCCATTGGACTGCATGATTTGCGGTCAAGACTAAGCATCATTCCTCAGGATCCAACAATGTTTGAAGGGACGGTTAGGAGCAATATTGATCCTCTTGAAGAATACACTGATGAACAGATTTGGGAGGTGAGTTTGTTTTATTTTGGATGGGGAAATGTTATAGTCTGCAACATTTCGCCTCAAGGGAGAAGTTTTTTTTTATTGTTTTAGGCTCTCGATAAGTGCCAACTTGGAGATGAAGTTAGGAAAAAGGAAGGAAAATTAGATTCCCCAGGTTTGAATCTTTTTAACCCTCTCCTGTTATAACATAAAACTGATACGAGTTTTTATCTCAAATCCAGTGACTGCATAGATTCCCTCATTGTATTATTCTCTGGTGCACTTCAGTTAGTGAGAATGGTGAAAATTGGAGCATGGGACAGAGACAACTGGTCTGTCTCGGCCGTGTGTTACTGAAGAAAAGTAAGGTCTTAGTGCTCGATGAAGCTACTGCATCTGTTGACACAGCTACAGATAATCTGATTCAGCGCACCCTAAGGGAACACTTTTTTGACTGTACAGTCTTAACCATTGCGCACCGGATAACTTCTGTTCTAGATAGTGACATGGTTCTGCTTCTAAATCATGGTCAGCATTATACTATATGTCAATTTCATCTGTATCTTAAGGTTCACTATGTAGTAAACTAATTTAATTTGTCTTAACTGGTGTAGGACTCATTGAAGAATATGATTCTCCAGCAAGATTACTGGAAAACAAATCTTCATCTTTTGCTCAGCTTGTACAAGAGTACACTACAAGGTCAAATTCTAGTTTCGACCATTGAACATCAAACTTTAATAAATGCCAGCTAACAGTTTTTTCGATGATGACGACGAGGATCTCGGTATGTATGTGATTTAATTTCGCAACCTCTGCTGGGAAAGAGAGAGGATGGAGGTCACTTAGTTTGTACTTCATATTCGTCTTTGTTTGAATAAAACATCAATCTCCTGTCATTGCAATATCTGTTGTTGATAATGGTTGTGGAATCTTCTCTGCCCAAACCGAACCATGCTTGATGTTGGAGTTGTGGTGTTCAAGCTGCACAAGTAGCAGCAAATGAAAATGAAAGGCTGCAAAGAGGCTGCAGAGCTGTCAAATGACACAAGCATGCAGCAAAAATGGCTGTTATTTATTTCAAATTTCAAATGTACTTTTATTGTTTTTTAATATATAATAATTGTTTGAATTTGAATTGTTTTAAATATTGTATTCCACCGTATATAGGAGAGTTGGTTAATGAGAAAATTGGAGTTGAAGTGTTATACTTCTCTCCATTTGAGTTTATGCTTTGCTCTTCATCTTCCTCCCGATTCTCTCCATTTATGTCTTTGTGAAAAAATGAACACTTGATAAATACTTTGTTTAATGATCTGGGTGTCCTGCAAGATATGTCCAGTTTCCTTCTTCACAGTGTTCTTGAGTTTCCCCCACTAGCACTGCCACCGCCACTTCACTGCACTGGGATAATGAAGGGGAAAGGTTGAATTCTCAAAGTTTGTAAGGGGCAAAGTGTTATCTTTTCAGCTTCAGTCCTTCCTCCCACA
>BPVZ01000173.1:267580-279620 GCA_020521535.1 Rubroshorea leprosula | reverse complement strand
GGCCGTGTGTTACTGAAGAAAAGTAAGGTCTTAGTGCTCGATGAAGCTACTGCATCTGTCGACACAGCTACAGATAATCTGATTCAGCAAACCCTTAGGGAACACTTTTCTGACTGTACAGTTGTAACCATTGCGCATCGGATAACTTCTGTTCTAGATAGTGATATGGTTCTGCTTTTAAATCATGGTCAGTATTATACTATATGTCAATTTCATTTGTATCTTAAGGTGCACCATGTAGTAAATTAATTTACTTTGTCTTAACTGGTGTAGGACTCATCGAAGAATATGATTCTCCAGCAAGATTACTGGAAAACAAATCATCATCTTTTGCACAGCTTGTACAAGAGTACACTACAAGGTCAAATTCTAGTTTCGACCATTGAACATCAAACTTTAATAAATGCCAGCTGACAATTTTTCCGATGATGACGATGAGAATCTTGGTATGTATGTGATTTAATTTTTGCAACCTTTGCTGGGAAAGAGAAAGAGGATGGATGTCACTCAATATGTACTTCATATACATCTTTGTTTGAATAAAATATCAATCTCCTGTCATTGCAATATCTGTTGTTGATAATGGTTGTGGTATCTTCTCTGCCCAAACCGAACCATGCTTGATAAATACTTTGTTTTATGATCTGGGTATCCTGCAAGTTATGTCCAGTTTCCTTCTTCACAGTGTTCTTGAGCTTCCCCATTAGCACTGCCACTGTACTACACTGCACTGCACTGGCATAATGAAGGGAAAAGATTGAATTCTCAAGTTGGTAAGGGGCAAAGTGTTATCTTTTTAGCCTCAGTCCCTCCTCCCACATGAATTCTGCAAAATCCACAGAAATAGCCTCCCTTCCCTTGTAGAGATGATAAAAGGGGTGTGCATCTCTGTTAGAGCTTGTTTTGTTTGAGGAGAGCATGGGGGTGAGAAAGTTATTTCAACTAAATAAATTATTTTATTGATTCAACACTCCCTTCTCTCAATTTCCCTCAAATTAAATAAGCTAAAAGGTGTTATATTTTGTTCTCCAACTAAACACAATTTGGTTTTATAACACGTTAAAAATCTTTACAATACATTTTTTTTTTCTTTGGCATTTGCGGTCAAATCAATTTTCATTTCCTTCAAGACTAACCTCCTCTCTAGTTATTGTAAGAGTTTATACACGTATCTCCCCAATACATTCAAAAAATGTTAATTTTATGGGCTGCTGCATTTAACCTTCCAAACCTAGAACCTCCCCCTCCCCCCCCTAAACAATCATCTTTAAATTTTGATAATGCTATATGGATGATTGGTCCCAGGCTGATTGGTCCCTAGTACATTTTTATTTTTACTTGTTAAATTTATTTTTTATTTTATTTTTAAGTTTTATAATTTCTTATTTAAATTATTAAACACTTATATCTTCTAAATATTAAATCTTAAACTTTAAAAATTTAAATGTAAACTCATTAAATATTAAATTTTAAGAAATTTAATCTTTAAAATTGTAAAATTCTGACCCTTAAAAAGTTTATATCCTAACATTTTAAATAATAAATATTAAACCATTACAAATTTTAAACTCTAACAGCATAAGTTTAAATTAATTTATATATATATATATTAAACATGAAAGTGAAACTCAAATTTCACATTTTAACTTACATAAAAATATCTTTACAAAGAAATAGGTGGTCATTAGACCACTGAGGACTTCTCTTAAATTAATTTATATTAAAAAAAGTTAAAAAACAAATATAAATTTAAATTATTAAAAATAGAGGTTAAATAATAAATTTAATTTTTTTTAAAAAGCTTTTGATGTCAGGTTAGTGTATGTTTAGTACAATTGGTTGGAAGTTTTTTTGGATTTCAAAAATTTTAATTGCATTAAATATTACAATTTGTAAAAAATATTATAATTTTTTATAAATCAATTTTTTATTTATTTTATTACAAATCACAAAAATATTAAATTGATGCTTCTACAAAAAATTTTTATTTAAATTTTAATAAAATTAATATATTATTTTTTTTATTTTTATATTTTTATTTAAAAAAATATTTTTATAATAAATTTTTTTAACAAAACTTTTATTAAAAGTTTCAACCAAAACACCGTGCACTTAATAAGCTCCCATCAGCTTGCTAGAGGGTTCGGTCCCTCGTATATTTTTTTTTAATAGAAACGCTATTAGTACCAAACTACCTATGCAATAGGCCTCTGTCGGCTTGCTAGGGTCAGTCCCGTGACATTTTCTTTGGGTTAAACTTTTAATTTTATCTTTTAATTATTATATAAATTTTGAATTGAATCTTAAATTAAAAAAATTATCAATTTAATTTTAAAAATTTATAAATTTAACGTTAAATTAATTTTTTTGAATAAAAAATAATTGATTTATCTACTATTTAAAAGTAAAATATTATCATTGTACGATCACATAACACAAATTATAAAATACGTCAATTATTTTTATACGAAATAACTAATTTAAAATTAAATTTAAAAATTTTAAAGACTAAATTAAAAAATTTTGTAATTTAAAAACCAACTCAATAATTTATATAATAATTAAGAGATACCCGCGGATGAGTGAATATGTTGGTACGAAGCTTTCAATTTAATCAGATTTCAAGTGTTAAGAATGCAATTTTATTAAAACTTGTAAGGGAAAGTTTTGCTTCTCATTGAGTCTTACCCAACTTGAATCTGAATTAATTAATGATCTAATAAACTTCTGAATAACAGATGATCCATAAAAAAAAAAATAAGAGATTAAATTAAGGGTGTAATTTTTTTTTTTTCCAAATTTTACACGTACTTGGAAAATGCCGGAGGGGCCGAAGCACAGATAGGCCGAACTGGCGGAATGGACGTGGAAGCGTCACCTCCGTTGATTTGCTAAGACAAGAGCTTCCTCTGTAGTCGAATATTACGTCTCACGCATCCCTAACTGACTTTCTCCTTCAGTAGCCAGCCATTACAGACTCTGGCTCAACTAAATTTCTCCTCTCTTTAGGGTTTCTCTTCAACTATTTCGAATCCCAACTTCTTCATTCCATCATAAATATACCCTTATGTCGTTACATCACACCTAGCATTCCCGAAGGGAATCAAAGGTTTTTCTTTTGCTCTAGCTATTGCAATTTGTGACTTGTTAGTGAATATGGTGCTTGAATCCTCTGTTATTAGTCGACCCGCCTTCTTTTCCGGTACAAAGTTTTCGTCTTTTGTACATCAAAATCGAATTTTCAAATGCCAATTAAGATTTTCATCGAAAAGCAATCAGTTCCCAACACTTGGGGTGTCCAATTCTATCAATTCGTCCATTTTTGGTGGAATTCTCGGTTTGAGATTGCCAAGACCTAGCATTTTTGACACTAGAGCTCATCTTAGACGGTTAACTGAGGAAAATAGTGATGTGGGTGGTGATCAAGTTGGGGTTTTAGGACTGGATTTAGAAAATGTCAAGATTTTGCTGAAGCGGGTAGTCTTTCTGGGGGCAATGCTTTGTGGGGTTTTGGTTTTCGGGTGCAAGAGGGTGCTTGCAGTGGATGGAGTGCTAAATGCAGGGTACGGTGTGATTGAGCGGTGCACTTTGTTGCTGAGAAATGCGTGGCCTAAGGTGTCTATGGTTCTTAAAGTTTTCAAAGAGCACGGTATAATTCTGACTGCACTCTTAAGTCTATCTGCATTCTTCTCAATGGCAGAGACTTCGATAACGACGCTATGGCCTTGGAAGGTTTGCTTCCTTCCTCTCTCTCTCTCTCTTCTTCTTCTTCTTCTTCTTCTTTTTAAGGTTTTGAAGATTGATCATTCTTGTAGTTAGTGAATACCAATTCAAATCTGAATTCTGAGATAAAGCTTGGAAAAGATAAATAATGAAGTTGAACAGTTGCTGTTATTGAATGTTCTATGTTTTGGTCACTTTTATCATGCGAAGTTTGTCGTCGTTGTGCAATGGCATTTGGTGACTTAAAATAATAGCTTACGTTAGGCAAAGATTAATCTGATTTACTATTCAAGAAACTTTGATCTCATTTGGTGATTTGATGCTAATATATGTCAGATCCGTGAGCTGGCTGAGAAAGAGCCTGAAGATGGAGTGTTTCGAATGCTTCGCAGTGATGTAACCCGGTTTTTGACTACCATTCTCATTGGCACAACGTACTATTCTTTCCTGTCATCACTTAATTGTGTCTGTGTTCAACTTTTGTTTAAGTGTAATTTGTTGCAGATTCTTCTTTTGTAAATAGGGTGGTCAATATTGGAGCAACTGCTTTAGTTACAGATGCAGCCACAGCAATGTTTGGAGAAGCTGGTGTTAGTGCAGCAACTGGAGTAATGACTGTATGTACATAAATATTCTATCCTCTCTTGCGTTCCCCCACTCAACCTGCTTGCCTGTTTTCCTCTGTGTGTACTCATGTGTGTAACACTGGGTGAATTTGAATTAAAGTACTGCCTAAATCTCTCTGCATTAGGATAAATCTTTTAGCATCTGAGTTCTGGAGTTCACTCTTACAGTTTTATCCAGCATAATTGAAATGGTGAAAGATTGGGAAGGTGGTAATGGTAAATGAGCTGGATTTTTTTGAGACCACAGGGCCTTTGAGTGAGAGAATCAGTATATTAGGTGACTCTTGGACTTTCTAAGGCATAGATACTTTCATCTGAATCTTTGTGCACTAATCATTCTTGATATGGTTGATTAATTTGCATATCTTTCTTTTTTTACATCATTGATAACAAGAGTAGATATTCTAAAAGAAATTCAGGATGTCTTGTATGTGATCCATGATAGGCTTAGTCAATTTTTTTCAAGTGGAATTTCCCTTTTTAACTATTGTTTTCCTTTTTTTATTTTCTTCAACTTGTAAAACTATTAAATCTGAAGCTATCCTACAAAGAGCAAAGGCAAATGATGTTGTATCCTTTTTATACTATAAATTTCCTCTTCTCCAGAATGAATTTTTGGGTGGTCTACACATTTGTATATACTGAAGGGCATAGCTGCTTTGTTATAAAAAAGAAAGAAGAAAAGAAGGAATGAAATCATAACCAGTGAATTTTTCCTGAATGAAACTAGGTTGCTATTTTGCTTCTGACTGAGATCACTCCAAAAAGTATAGCTGTTCACAATCCTGCAGAGGTTGCTAGATTTGTGGTAAGTTTAGGTTTTCCATTTAATAACTTTTTAGAGTTGAACTGACAGCTAAAACTTTGCTGAAAAACTTCTAACTTTCCCTTTCAAATTTCATTTTCTATGTTACTGCATAACTCTTGTCTACTTAGCTGATGATTGCTTGCAATTCCAATTTGTTTGACTAATGCTGTTTGCTCTGTCTCTAGGTCAGGCCAGTGGCATGGCTTTCCTTGATATTATATCCAGTGGGAAGAATTGTTACATATTTATCAATGGGAATGCTTAAAATACTTGGTCTGAAAGGGAGGAGGTGAAGGAAATCATAACCTCCATTTAATCTGATTCATAGTTCCACTTCAGTTCATGCCATCATTGTGTTGACTCCTTTCTGAATGCATTGCATGTTTTCTCTTTAAATTAGTGAACCTTATGTTACTGAAGATGAATTGAAGCTGATGTTACGTGGGGCAGAGTTGAGTGGAGCAATAGAGGAGGAAGAGCAGGTATTGAAATAGGCTAAATTTTCTTATCGTGCCTGCATGAGTGTGTCTTTTTTTCCAAAGAAGAAATAGAAGTCTCTTCAGCATCTGAATGCTTTTGCTTAATGAATTTGATCAATATCATATATGCTAGAAACTAGTTGCATTTTACTTAGTTGAGTATGTTCTTCCATCAATTTCTATTTAAATAAGCAGCTTCTAGAGGATATCCAATATAATTTTGCAAATTGGTGACTTTTCTTTGTTTATAGTTCAGATGCTCAAATTTAGGAATTCCTTGCAGGATATGATTGAAAATGTGTTGGAGATAAAAGATACTCATGTTAGGGAGGTCATGACACCTCTTGTTGATGTAGTTGCAATTGATGCAAGTGCAACCCTTGTTGATTTCCACCATCTTTGGGTGACTCACCAATATTCAAGGTAGGGAAATGGTACTTCATCTCTTATGCCTTTTGTTCTTAAAGAAACCTGCTAAAAGATTTATCTGTTTACAGGGTGCCTGTTTTTGAGCAGCGTGTTGACAATATAGTTGGCATTGCATACGCAATGGATCTACTTGATTTTGTTCCCAAGGTCTGGAAATTCCGATGTTTAGAACTCCCTTTTTTTTCCCATCATTAGAACTTTTCTTATTAATTATATGCAACAATATCATAGAGTGCAGAATTATATTCTCTTTGATTTTGAAGGGTGAGCAACTTGAAAGTTCTACTGTGGGAGACATGGCTCACAAGCCTGCCTACTTCGTGCCTGGTAACTGTTGAGTTTTTTCTCAAATTGATTTTTAATGTTGTTCTTTGGGTTGACATGAGGTCTTTCTGGCTTTTCTTGAAACAATCTACTGGTCTTGGAGTTTAGATCTGACATGATTGAGGTAGTGTCTGGCTAACAAGACCATGTTTCATCAGAATCCCAATAAAAGTATAAAATGATCTCTACTATTTTGTTGGTTTAGTAGCCATTGTCTCGGGGACAAGAAAATGGAGAGATAGAGTACTTCAGAGTAAAATTTTAAGTGCAAAATTGACAGAAGGAAATTTTCTGGATAGGTTTGTGTTTTGGTATTTGTGTTATTGAATTGACAATATATCATTAAAGAATATAAATGTTGAAGTCCTCTTTTTTAATTCAATTTAATAATTTGTTGTTATTTAATTTATTCTTTAAGTTAAAATGAATAGAATTGTAACTTGGTTTTGCAGATTCAATGTCTGTCTGGAATCTTCTTAGAGAGTTTCGCATTAGGAAGGTTCACATGGCTGTTGTTCTTAATGAATATGGTGGAACTGTTGGGGTATGTATGAAGCCTCATCATGAAACTTTGTCCAATCAGAATCATCCTTACTGTTTGAATCTGCACCGAACATAATATGCTATTCAAATGTCACAATTTCATAAGGTCTGGCATGTAACATTAATATCAGGTTCGACATTGAAAAACAGACAGATGGGAGTCTTCTATAGTTGAAAACTCAAATGCATTCATGCGTTATGAAATTATTTTTCTTTGTGATGTTTAGTCGAGAGTGAAATCTGCACAATGAGAACATGGAAAAGTAAAGAACCTATCATGCATGGGTCTTCATTCCCTTTTGGATTGCTCGTTTTACAGTATTTCCACTCATTTTATTTATTTTTATATTTTATATTTTTTGGATGGAGCAGATAGTGACATTAGAAGATGTGGTTGAGGAGATCGTTGGTGAAATCTTTGATGAAAATGATTCAAAAGTAAGTCCAGTTACATCATTAAAGGACCTTAATGTTTAGTTTTTGAATCTGTTATTGGAGGCTAGTCTTTTTATTATATAGTTAATGACTTGAGATATTGCATTCTATCATTCATCAGCAAGGGGAAGCTAGGGAAACCTGTTGATGAAGACCAAAAGAAATTGCTGTGATGCAATGGCTGCTGATTTTCTATTTATAATTGATCTAGATGTTGCTTATTTCCAGTCTCTTGTCTCTTTTAGTTTGGCATCTGCCGTGTCTGTTTTTGCCATGTCACTAAAAGAATTGTCATGTCACTTTGCACATCATTTGTCTAGTTCTTCACCCTATAGGTCTCATATCAATCAGCAGTACAAGGTTGAGTTTTTGCCCATTCCCAAGTGATACTTATTTGATGCATTTGCTGTTACTGGTATTAACAGGAGGAGATCCAGAAGAAAACTGGCTATATTGTAATGAGAGCAGAGGGAATATATGATGTTGATGCCAATACATCTATTGATCTGCTATCTGAGGACTTAAATATCAAAATGCCAGAGGTATGTTACTCTCTTCTGTTACTGGTTTTGGTTGGTATGGCGTATGGAGCACACAGTGTAGAGTCTAGCTAAAAACTCAATTATGATCATGGCTTCGTTTGGGAATGCTATACACAGTACTTTTTCCCACATCACGTTATCTAAAAATGTAAATTTATCACAGATAGTTAATTTTAATTAATGTTTTATATTTTTAATCATTTTAATTAATATTTTCTATAGTTTTTGGATAGGAAACGACAAAAAAGCCTATAATAACAGTGCAACACAGCGCAGCACTCCCAAACAAAGCCCATTACTCTTGCTTCTTTTCTGTTGCTGTAATCTTGTCCTGCCATGTGCACAGGCTCACTAAAATTTCATTATGTGAAAGCTAATTGACCACAGGACTCTTAAACAACAGCCACTCAAATGAACTTGTTATATCTTATTTCAGTTAATGAAATTCGATTATTGTGACTGCTTTGAGGTTATTAAGTGAGCACTTTTGATGAAAAAGAGAAGATAAATTAAGCAGTTAAGCACAATCTGTTTTTTAATTGGTTGAAGTAAAGGTAAAGGCACAGTTAATGTCACGTTATAAATATCTGAATTCACATATCAAAGTCCTTTACTTTCAAATTTCATATTTCTAACCATCTTCTCTTTAATCCACCGTGCTGTTGTATAGGGACATCAATATGAGACAGTGTCTGGTTTTGTATGTGAAGTATTTGGATACATCCCTAGGACAGGTGAGAGCATCAAAGTTGTCCTCGAAAGGGATAATCGAGAAGATGATGATGAGCATGATGAAGTTGGATCTGATCATCAAGATGTAAAGGAAAGGCATCAAATATATAAACTTGAGGTAGGTTCAAAGCACTAGATGGATTTCATTAAAAAGACTAGGATAGAAAATGTATGCAGCTAGCTATCATGTGGTATCTTCCACACATGACTCTCTGACATCAATGCTATTGTGAGGGCATAGCATCTGTTCTTTTAGTAATATGCTTTTAGTTTATCCATTGAGATGTTTTATTGGGTACCTTGATTTGATTGCTAAGTGAAACTTAGCAACTAATAATAATCCATTTCCTAATTCTTCTCCAACATTCAAGTTTAAACTCTTTGTTCTTTTCTCGAAAACAAATTATCAATTTGATAACTGTGTAGGCCAATAAGACTAGAACTTGAACATCCATATGAATAAATGATTAATGTGGTGAAAATGTTGTCCTTGGTGCAGATATTAGCTGCAAATGCCAGAAAGGTTGGTGCTGTTCGTTTTGAGCAGATAAACAATAATGGGAAAGCATTGGCAGAGGCCAAAGAAGTAACTCGATTGATTCCCAAAATCATGAAGAGAAAAACGAATGTTGACAACTTGGATAACATTACATATGATGAGGATGCATTTCAAAAGAGACAAGAGGATCACCTTTCTGATGACTATGTAATGGCTGAAGATACGGAGGATAATGGACATTAGTTACATTACCATTCTGTTTTCCTTTTGTTTTAGCTCCATTTTTTGTTTCCTTTCCCCTTTTCTTTCAGCCCCATGAACAAGAGTAAAGACTTTAAGAAACGGAAGGAAGCCACTGGATTACTTGATAGAATAACATTGTAAAACTTTTTCACAGATGAAGTGAAGTATCGACATCTGAATCATCGAAGTTAGTTTTGTGCATGACAGTGTCTCTGGACCATAAATTCTCCAAGATTGGAGTCTGATTGGCCTGAACCTGGGTATGCTTGTTCTGCATGTGCATATTAGCTTCACTGTATAGAGTGCTCTGAAGAGGCAGCTCTGGTTGAAGCATCAATTCGGAGTGGAAAAACGATCTGGATGGCACGTGAGGCATAGCTGCATTGATCTGCTTTGATTCAGACAACAGCCGGGAGAGCTCTTTCTCCTGCCTCATCTCCTTTGCTCTCTCCAACTGTCTGAACCTCTCTTGCAGAAGAGCAATGGATGAATGAAAGACAGTTGGATCAGTCTGTCTATCCATTGGAAGACGAAGAGGAAGGTCTCACACTCAACAGGATTTGAAGTAAGTACCCTCTTTAAGGAAGACCTTAGATGCCTATGCTCATATATATAGGACATATATAAGACTTTAGATTATTAGTTTAATTCATCAATTCCGTTTATTTGATTCTGTATGACGTAAAAGTTTGAGTAGAAAAGGCAGCTGAGCTGCAAAGTCTAACGAGGCATGTATATGTGGCAATGGGAAGAGGTACAAGTACATTCTGGGGAGATGGGGGTGGGAGGAAAAATCCAAAGATAGGTGGAAGGTTGCATTTGGAAGGGTTTCTTTAAGGAGAATAAAAGACTGGGTGGGTTGTGGGTTGGAGAGGTGCTGCTATGCCTTTGGAGCCTTTTTGGTGGGGATTTGGTCGGACCTTCACATTTAGTTTTTAGCTTTGAACATTCTCTTTTTCATTTGTGGACAGCACGAGGCTTCAACACTGTGAACATAATTTGGGGTTTGATGTTTTTATCGATGAAAACCCCTTTTATGGAGAGAAGAAGAGAAAGAAGAATCCACCCAGGCCGAACCCTCCATTCTCTCTCTACATTTTCTGTTTTGTCTCCAAGCATTTGGATAGAAATGGCATGGAAGATCTAAGGTGAGATATTAGATTGGATGTAATGGTTGTGTTCTTGTTGGATTAATCTGCAGATTTCAAGTTGCTTTTGTGGACAGTGGGTTTTGAAAAGCAGCATGTCCTGCTCTTGGATACACATCTCATGGAATTCATCTATTTCTAGCCAAGTAGAATCAGTTCAAGGATATTTGTCTGCAACCTTGTGCCATTGATAAAAAGTTGCATGAGCCGTCCCATCAAATTATATCCAATTCCACAGATTCACAGATGCAATTCTAGTTTCAAGAACCATCTGAGAAACAGAATAATACTCAATAAAAAAATATATAGTACGGTACATGATTTGGATATCAAGGTTGACGGTATTACGTTCCTCAGCAAAATGTAGTTCTCATAACACACATAGGATAGGAGTGGTTGGTTATGGTCATGCAAGAAAATTTTAACGCCATGCAAGAATATGTTAACGTCACATAAATATCGTGTAGTTTTAATATTTTTATATGCGGTTATAATCACACTATAAAAGAACTTCTAAACACAAGTAATAATGTATGGTTATTGTCATATATAAAAATATTAGGATCATGATTGGTGCACACCCGAATCCAACATCCGGGTGTGCACCCCCCACATAAAAAAAAAAGATGAACCGAGTGATGGGCATTTTTTTTTTATATGATATGTGCATATTCGGATGTTGAATCCGAGTGTGCGTACATCATTTTTCAAAATATTAACGTCACAATTTTTTTAATAATTTATAATTTATTAATCAATGAACTAAAATCAATCGATAAGCTGAAGTGTCTAAATACCATAACTAATTATTTAAGGAGAAAATGATATGTTTGTGTGGCATTAACTTTTTTTATTCGGTGATAACCACAACCTATGTAATCATAATCACAATACATTGACTTGGTGACCAAATAAAACATTAAAGTAATGGATTTTTCTTTTATCCAATCATGAAAATAAAATAAGGATAATTTTTTTTTTTGAACAAGTTGTCAAGGGACGGGTTTCGGAGGAGGGGGAATGCACCTCAAGCTAATAAGTTGCCGGTTGATCCGAAGGGCCCGGTGCATAAAATAAGGATAATTGTTAACCATTTGTCTTAAAATTTAAATTTAATATTTCATAAAAAAATAAAAGAAAAAAGAAAGAAAGAAAAGAATAAGAAGAATACTTCTAACATGGATGAGACATCAAAGTGGTCGATGTCAAAAGAAAGCAGCCTTCCCTTTGGATTCAACGAAGAAACTTGGTGTTTTTAAATAGGCAACTTAGTGTTTGTTAAAAGAAAAAAAATATAATAATAAAGGTAATCTATTAACTGAAAAAATATAGTATAATTTAACTACTATTTTAAATGATACAATTTTAATTATTAAAGAGGTGTAAATTTCTTAATACTAAGGATTTTATTATTTATTTAATAATTTATATTTTATAATATAAACAATTTAAAATATAAAACAAGAAATTCTACTTTAAAGTAGCATTCAAATTTATAATAATGTTCAA
>BPVZ01000173.1:214771-230373 GCA_020521535.1 Rubroshorea leprosula | reverse complement strand
TTTTTTTTAATATGATAAGTTTTTTATACTTCTTTTGCTAGCTTAATTAATTGGTAAAATCCTCAAATTCACTCCCCCTATTTGAGGGAGTGGATTTGAGGGGGAGTGAATTTGAGGATTTTGCTTAATTAATTAATTTTTATATAATAAAAATGATATAATTATAATATCAAATATAATTATAAATTTACAATTATAATATAATATTAAATGAATATAATGTTGTGTTAAATAAATAAATACATATAATATTATAAATAAACCTTTAAATAAAAAACTTAATTATATAATAACACAATATATATTGTAATCTTATAACATTACATGATATTATAACATTATATTATAATTATAGTATTTTCATTTATACAATTTGTCTAATTATTAGCTTATTTTGACTTAGTATATTTTCAACGTATATTTAATGTATATATAATCTGTTTTTGTTTTTTTTAACAGCTGGGGTCACTCCTTTTATCATTGCGGGGATTGAATTTAGTAAAAGGATTGTAAGTACCTTCTAATTAATACTATGAGACTTTGATAGATTGAATTTAGTAACATCAACTTTGGCCCTAAAGAGCTGATAAAAAAAAAAAAAAAAGTTTTGGCCCTAAAGAGTACTTAGATCATATGAGGGTCTCCTATGAATGAAATTAAATTTTTTATTCTATATATGAATAGGTAGCACAAAGAAAATGCCAAGTTTGTGGAGGGTCAGGGCTTGTTCTGAGGGATGGTACATATTTTCGATGTCCTGGATGTGGTATGTTATACACTTTAATTATTATTTTTTCTCATTTCTAACAAACATTTATGCGTTATTTCATAATTAAATCAACCTTAACTTTATTTGATTCAATATATTATATATGTTGCAGGTGGGTTTCTTCCATGGCAATCATGGAAAAGATTCTTCACTGGTTAAGACAATTGCAATGGGATATCAAGTTTGATAAAGAAGAACGTTATTCTTTATTGCATTACTTATCATATCATCAGATGAACAAACGAAACTATGTATTTCTAAATAAGTGTTTGAACATTTTCACCAACACATACCAATATTATTCCCTCCCAATGAATTCACTGGTTTCACCAGGATTGGAAATATTCCCTGGACTGGACCAATTCTATGTATAGAAATTTCAAACAAAGATCATCCTGATGCAGCACCAAAAATTTGATATCATCAGCTTTATAAAAACATATCCTCCAACAGAAGATTATTAAGTCATACCAAGCCAAAAACTCATGTTAAATAAGAACTGGTTCTTGTTAGTCAAATTTTTGTTAAGTGGGAAAATTGGCATGTTAAACCACGTGACAGACTCAACATTGACATTCATAGCGGGTTTGTGTGTGAGAGAACGTGTTAAGTGAGAAAATTACAGATCAAGTATAAAAATAAAAACCTTGTGGGTTAAATATAAAGAAGGTCACTGCACCTATTATCAATTGGTTTTAGGTTGAATGCAAGTCTTGTATTGAGTTCATATGCACAATTTTCACGTGATATCAGAGCCCAGATTTCACATAGTATCAAAGTCCAAATTCTATCATGAAAAGCCCGTTGTTAGTTTACCTGACAGGACACGAAGTTATACCGAACCTGCATTTAAGGAAGCTTGTTAACTCACTTGACAGGACTTGACATTAACATTCATAGTGGGCATGAGGGGCGTGTTAAGTGAAAAATCCTATATAAAGTATAAAAATAAGAAACTTGTATAAAAATAAGAAACTTGTATAAAAATAAGAAACTTGTATAAAAATAAGAAACTTGTATAAAAATAGAAAAGTCACTCCACCTATTTCCTATTTTAGGTTGAATGTAAGTCTTATATTAAACCATATGCATAATTTTCACAATTTTCATAAAATCCGCCCGCAGAAATTTGATAGCTGTTCTTCTAACAGATATATACCATCTATAATTCAACAGAAACTGGAATGCACAGTATCTAGTTTTCTCATAGACAAAACTCTAAAAGTCCCAACTGTACTTCTTCTCATAGACAAAACTCTAAAAGTCCCAAGTGCCTTCAGCCAAAAGACTGAAATTGTTCTCTAGAAACTAGAATTAGAACCTCCCTCATCACAGCACCGTGAACAACATACCAGGGAAATTGTTCACAGCCGTTACTTAATTAATTCCCAGAAAAATGAGTAGAACAATACAGGTAAGCACATATTGTTCTTACTTAAAATTGCTCAGGAAGATTAAATTCTACCACACCCTACGTTAAGTGACAACTATGCATCTAACTGGCAGCAGCCATACAAGTCTGCCTGAGCTACACATGGTAAGCATTCCGGTTTCCCTCTTGGTATATATATATATATGTATCTGCTAAACATCATTGAAACCTCCGGAGGCTCCTTTCTTCTTCATCCTTTTTTCCCTTTAAGAAAATGGTGGCTCGAGTTTCTTGGGCTGATCTTCCCATGGAAATGCTCTCTTCCATTGCCAAAAGGCTTGAGGACAGGCAAGACGTTCTCCATTTTCGAGCTGTTTGTTCATCCTGGAGGAAGACAGTCCCTTTGCCAAAAAAGTCCTTTCCTTTCTCAATGAAGCTCCCGTGTGATACTGAGGAACTATCCAATCCTTATGCCTCCTTCATTTTATCACAGTCGAAGGTTTTCCGTCTGGAAATAGATGCCGCTGATGGGTCTGGACGGAGAAGTTGGTTGGTGAAAGTACGAGAACATGGGGACGACGGAACCTTGTGTTTTTTAAACCCCTTCTCCATGTATCCCTTGAAGAAGTTTCCAGAGTCCCTTCCGAAGCTGCTCGACACCCGGTATTTCCGGATTTCGGAGGTCACCAAGGTTTTCTCTATTGAACGGATTGTCGAACAGATCAACGACAAAGAGAGCAACGACACCGAGTATGAGGACGTGGGGTGGATTTACAAAGCGGAAATCTGTACGAATTTCCGAAGGAAACCTTACATTGCAATGATCAAGAAAGGAGAACTCTGGTACATGAAGGGAGGGACGGGTTACTGGTGTCTCCTCGATGAAGACGTTGAGTTCCGCGACATTATCAACTTCAACGATACCTTCTACACTATAGATATTTACGGTGTTGTTTCTGGATACAATCAGGGTTCTATGGGTCTGATTGAAGTCTACCCTCGTCCATCCAGGCAAATATGCGAGGGTGAAAGATACTTGGTAGAATCTTGTGGGGAACTTTTCTCTGTCCATAGGGAATTCGGTGAGTGCATCGGAAAGGTGCACTACGACGACGACATGGATTGTTTCTATAAGGAAGAAGGAGTTACTGAGATTCCGGTTAATTTCAGGGTGTTCAGAGGTGATCAGAACGACCTTGGGTTCGAGGAGAGGTGGAGGGAGATTAGGCATCTTGGGGATAGAGTGTTCTTTGTAAGCCATGATTGTTCTTTCTCGTTTTCTGCTCGAGATTTCCCTGGCTGCAGAGGGAATTGCATAATCTTCGTGGATGAAATAGAAGAGCCATTCGCAGAGGATTGCAATGGGAATGATGATGAAGAGAACGAAGATCCTGAGGAACTAAAGAATGGAAAGGTGGGATTGTTCTTCATGGAAGATCGAAGACATGCATCTATCATAGATTTCCCTGAGTACCTGAAAATATTCTGGCCACCTCCTTCCTGGCTGAGGTCAAATCCGAGTCCATCAGGTCACTGAGCAAGTAGTGTTGTAAGTTCCAAATTATTACTCACTTGCGATTTGATCATTACATTATGAATGTTTCATGTTGATGTTTATTCTATGTGCAATGTCTATAATTTGATCATAATGATGAATTTTGTCCTTTGATTCAAGAATCATACATCCGTTGCATCGATATGTCATGTAGGTTGTTGCTTGTGCCTAAACATGAGCTGCAGCTCGATTGAGCTGTTCTAGATTGTGTTTAGAGCATTCGGACAGCCTGGAAGATCATTTTGCTGTCATTAAGTCATGTCCTTTGAGTTGAGTCTAGTCTGATGTAATTTAGGACATAATCAAACACAAAAGAGTGGAAGGTTCTAACGTGTTGGATTCTTTTAATACATGTTATCAGTAAGATCAATAGATCATTGCCTTACTGTGCACGCGCACAGCTGACATAGAAGAATCACCTGGATTACTGGAGAACAAATTGGTTGCCGCATCTGGAGTACTAAATTTTATAAAGATGCCATATATTCTCTTCACTCCATTTATATGTCTTGATTTTGTTTAACATGTGACATGCATCCAGTGAACTGTTCTATTGCCCTAATAGCAACCAAACAGCTGCAAATTAAGTTGATGCTGCAATTACTACATTCTGTGCTTGAGCTGAAAACGTTAATGTGTCGTGTATTATAGCTTGACCTCCATGATTAATCAAGAGGTTAGCTTTTGCTGCTAAGCAATGGAATTCCTTTTTGGAGTGTTGATTCATATGATTTTGAAGCTATCAGGTTCCCTTTACATAATAACTGCTTGCCTTTTGTTTTGAATTAAATCAAAGTCTTTTAATTATGCTGTTTACATCATATTGGCTGGCAGGAAAAGTTACACAATATGCATGCTTGGAGAACTTTTCCTTCTCTTTCTGTTTCTTTACTATGAAATCATAGACTGCAATCATATGCATGTTTCTTTGCCTGGTTTGACATACATTATAGAAATGGGTTGTTTTCATAGAGAATCATAACGGAGGCTGCAATACAAAAGTTAAGAAGATAAAAATGGCTGATCAGCAGTTAATTACTATACATCATTAGTAGCATCTAGCACTCAATTCAATTTAAAGCTATCTGATTCTGAAGCAACCTTACATTAGATTTTACTTTAATTTAAAGCTATCTGATTCTTAATTAACTTTGGTCATTTTGATGCCACTGTCTTGCAGGCAGAGGAACTTCTAGCAGCACTTCCAACAGAGAAGACCTAAATTCTGTTTACCTTTTGTGGAAGTATTTGGAAGCTTTATGAATAAATAAATATTGCCTGGTGTTGTTTTGTTGTTTCTATATGTAAAGAGCAAGTTGGAAGTTGTTCTTCCACCTTTCTCAGTGTCTTATTTGTTGTTTAAGGAGTCTTTTAGGACCTATGTTTTGTCTTGTGTATGTTGAAAGGTGGGAGCTTCTGCACCACCAAATTATGATGGTTTGCTGTATCTGTAAGCAGGATGGTTTTTCTGACTCTGATGCTTGTCATCTCTATTTTAAGGATTTAGCAGCTTTTTCGCTGCTAAACTTATAATATGCTGAAATATCAGTTTTATCTGTATCTTTTTTTGCAAAGGAAACAAGATTGGACCACATATGAGTACAATCTTAATTTTGTTCTATCAGGAAAACTAATAACATTGAGGCGGCTGTAGACTGATGAAATGTGGTAGTGGAAATCTAGCATCAAAAGTCTGCCCCAGTATTGTTGACATCTAGACCTTCTTTTCATACATGGTAAGTCTTCCTTCCCAGTTCAAAGATTTCCAGGATTTATTGATACTATTCCATAGATTTAAGGATACAAATAGATGACCTACTGCAATTTCTTTTCTTGTTATTCCATCCTTGTGTTACTGCAAATCATCTATATGCAGAAAGTGTCAAGATTTCTCTGAAATGCTTTGCTATCTGTCTCTTGATGGAAATGGTGTCGAAGATTATCTTCCTGATTCCTGGTAGATGAAACTGATTATGATATGATAAATCTTCAATGCACACGTCATCCATGATGCAAGTTTTCATTGATTATGCACATGATGCTTTAACAAATTCTTCATTGATTCTCCTTGTCCCTATCAGTTAGACTTTGCAATTTCAATACCTTCAATTTCCTTAATGATCTTTGTTTTTTTTTTTTTTTAGTGTCAAAAGTCGTATGAGATCATTACCTTTGAAAATTCAATAGCTTTGGACAAAGACTTCCAGGCTAATGTAATTCTCATATCAATATTTGTTCATTTTCCCCTCTCTACTGAGACACACGTTGCAGAAAGGTCTGACTTCCCTCTTAGAACATCTGATTGGTCTCAATTCCTTTTGATATTCAACTCTAATTGTTTTTTAGATTAGACTGCATTAATTAAGGTTGAAGAAAGTTGGTGTTGCAAATGGCAGCATTAATTTTGGTATTTTGGTATTTTTGTTAGGTATTTAACAAGTTATGATAATACATAACAATTTGCCTTACTTACAGCGAAATATGAAAGCAGCTCAACCAAATTTCAACTCTTAGGCAAGCTAATTTGGCAATTAGTATGGACGTTGACGTAATGCAAGACCCCAACGTGTAGAGACTTTTTCCAGTCCACTAAATTGGTGGTGGGATTGCAATGCTAATCTCCTAATGGGACCCTTCAAGGTCGGCAAAAGCAAGCACATGGGAATCAAAAACCTAACTCTGTTTTCTTGCTGTATTAAAAATTTGAAGACTAAGAGGTGAAAATGAAAGCAAACAATTTTGATGGAGATATGTTTCACTACATTTGCCTTTTTTTGCTTTAAACCTTCCAACAGGCTAGAACTGGCAAAGATTCCTCATGCATCAACTTTGACAATCTTGATGAAGGAATTCCATCAAAATGCAAGGGTTGAAAATTGAGAGAGCCAAAAGCCCCAATAGAATTGAATGCCATTACAGGAGGGCAAAGGTGAGGAAAGTGAGAAAGGTACGTTTTAGTACGTGTAAAGGAACAATTGGGATCAGATCAGGATGTTGAAAAGTTGGCTTAAAACCGTGTGGGTCCATCTCCCCCTTCTGGGACATTGTCCACCCTTGGACTGCCTTTTTACATGCTGCCTCTCTCCCTCTTTACCAAAAAACAGAGGAAAATTAATCAAATCAGACGAAGATGCCCCTTCTTCCAATCATGATTAATAGAATTTTCTTTTTCTTTGCAATGAAAAAGCTAATTTCAAAAATCGCATGCTTCGATCTAATGGTATTGAACTCTAAATTAGAACTGTTTATTTTTAGTAAATTATATGTTTGAATTTTTTATTCAGTGAATTATATGTTTAAATTTCATAAAAAAATTATGAATTAAAATTATTCATTTTAAACGAGTTGTATGTTCAAGTTTCACGAAAAAAAAAAAAAAGAAGAAGCTAATTTCGCAACAGCACATGGATTTCCTATCGTGCAATCCAAACTTACCATCTGAATTGCATTATTCAAACGGCAAATTAAAAACTGTTAGATGTGTTGTCTCTATACCAACCAAAAAAAAAAATCTCGTCTGATGATTGTGATTGGCCAACACTTTTTTAAATAACATTAAAGAGGCACACTAGTTTTTTATTTGATTTTTTAGATTGTAAAATAAAAATTACTAAATAAAAAAAATTTTCGAAATTAATTTAAAGAGACTTATCAATTTAATAATTTATGTTGTATAATTTAAAATAAATAATATTATTTTAAAACTATATTATAAATTGTGTACCAAAAAGAGTACATAAAAGGCTCAATCTTCAACTTATGGGTTTAGGGCTAACATCGAGCAGAGAACTTGGGAGTGCATTACAGACATCAGTAATGGCTAAGATTAGGAATATTAGTTGCATACCATGATATGAGAAATGCCCTGAGAATTCAGTTGTTAGAATTTGGTATATCTGGAGAGGACTGCTCCTTCAAAGAAAGTTGGCGGTGACTGTGAATTAAAGAAACTGGGAAACTCTCCAAAGAACTTAAAATTTTGCTGTATCCTGAGTTTTTTTTTTTTTATAAGGACAATGATTAGAGATTAGTACGTTAGAGGTGTTAGTGGAGGTATTGAACCCGAGACTTGAGAGTGCAAACCACAGACGGCCCATTGAGACAGCAAATAATCATTGCACCACGGCAGGTGAAAAGCTTATCCTGAATTAATTATAACGTATTACATCATTATTTTTACTGTTAAATAAATTAATATAATTAATAAAATAAAAATTTTTTTTAATGATGTAACACGTTATAATTAATCAAAATACTTATCAACGGTATCTTTGGAATACAGCAAACTGGCTCCAAAGAACATGATATTGGGTCAAAGAACAGTACATGGTAAATGCACATATGTCAAATTTACAACCTTTCAGTACAATAGGTTATATTATCTACCACGAAATGTATGACTTTGACTTGTCAACAGTGCAACATTCAATTGACCCCAATTTGAAATACTCAAAGGATGGCTATTGACCCCTGAACTACTCTTGTCTAAAGTTTGCTCAATTAAATAAAATTCATCTCAACAAATCCTGAATTAGATAATGCAAGCAAGGACAGTCTTTATGTCCTGAAAGTCGTTAATGCAGTAATATACCAGGAAGAAGACAGAAGACCGTGCTAGTTGGGGGGGTCTTTGTGATGCTCTTTGATTAAATTAGTACTATAATGCAGAAACAGAAAAATACTGTGAAACTTAAGGGTGAACTTTTTTTAAAGTAGTAGTTATATTGATAATATTAATATTTAATTTTTTTCAACCAACGAATGGTTGGATCAAGTGACAAGCGGCTTGTTTCAGTTTAAGCAAGATTTCAAGTTCGAAACCTTGTGTATGCAGTTGCCTTCGTTGGGAGACCCACCCACCATTCTGGTGCGCCACAGCTGGTCGAATCCGGAGTCCGGACGGGAAACCAAAAAAAAAAATATTTAATTTCTTTCAGAGAAGGGAGAGCATTAAATTTGGGATTCGAAACTTTATATTATCATAAATGTCATCAATTTACTTTTGAAAAAAAAAAAAAGAAGAAGAGGTAATCACTGATTGACTTATGGGCAAATTTCATTAACAATTTTTGGAGAATGAATGCTGTCTCAAAGGGTGTATCATATGCCTTCTGAAAATTGTCACTTGGTGTTTAGTCTACTAGACTAATAAATACATAATTTTAGAATAACGTGTTATTCAAAAAGTGAAAAATATAATAATTGGAAGATCTCGTCTCATGATGAATATTCTGTTCTTTTTTCTTAAAAAAAGAAAGAAACATTTTTTTTGGTTTTTTTTTCTTATTTAACATCAAGGGTACTGGTCAAATTTTGTATATCTCAATAATAATTTTTTTCATGATAATTTCATGAGGCAAGTCCAACATAAATATTGTATATTCAAGATATTTTAATTGTATATTTAATTTATAAGATAATACAAAGCGAGATTTATTTATCAATAAATATAATATTAGAATTATTTTTTTAATTTATTTATGCAGTTCATACTGTTCCATGTTCCGTGCCAACTTGTCAATTGTCATTTTGTTTCAATGGCAGGAAAGTAATTTTTGGAATGAATGGTGTCTCAACCTGTGATTTTGTTGAGTAAACTCCATTATAAAGAGGAAGGATGGCACACGAGGGGGACCATGTGATTGTAGAGACAAACTGGGAATACCCCTCAGTATGATTCTTGGAGTTGGAGCAAACAGAGCACCAAATCTGGTGGGGAGTGGGATCTAAACAAGGTATGAGGAAAGAACCCATTTTTATTTTCATTGAAATCGAAAAGGGTCTTCTTTTAGTTCTTGATTCTGCTATTTTTTTTGCTGTGTTTGATCTTCAAGTAAGTTTCTTTAGTAATTTGGTTGCTTATTTCCCTTCTATTTGCTTCTTCTAGTGGATAAAGTGTAGATATTTCTTTGTAAATCAGTTTATTTGGGTGGTAAGATTGTGGTGATTGGCTTTGTAGGTGGATTTAGTTCGAAGTCCAGTCTTTTTTTATTTTTTCTTTTTATTTTTTATTTTTTTTAAATTTTCTTTCTTTGAGCTGAGTAGAAAAATGGTTAGTTATAAATTTGTACAAAGATGTAATGTTTTGCAAATGATTTGTAAGTTCTTGCAGCTTTGCTTTGTACTGAGCTTTTTCCGGATCCCATCTCTCTCTGTCTCTCTCTCTTTCTCTGGGGGCTATGTAGAAATTTAGATCATTTTTCCATGATTAAACTTCTGAGTTGCGTTCTGGGTGCTATAGTGCTTTCTTGAGTTACTAGTTCATGATCTTAGTTATTCAAATCATTTTAATTGGAAAGTCATCGTTTTATCCTCCCACTTTTCATCAAAATAATTGTTCAGGGGACTTCCTTCTCTTTTCTTGAGTGTGGATCATATGGCTTGAACCCAATCCCCCAACAATTAGAGCAGATTGCTAAAGAAACATATCATTTATGGTAAAAAATTCATGCGTAATAACATCATATTCTATCAGAAAATTTAGTATGCAGCTTGAACTTGAGGCAGTTCTATCAGTCCCAGGTTAGAAGTTGCTTGTACGGTTTGTGGAAAATTTTTCAGAACTAGTACTTTGCTTGCCTTGCCTTTCTTACAACAGTCAATGCACTGCTGGTTTTGTTTGTACATTCATTCTGTGCCAATTATGCGATGTGACGTGTTGGCGGCTCAAACAAGCTGTAGTTTTACTTTCACCAATCTTATTAAGCCTTTAAGATACTGGATGATTTTGTTGACCTTCTTTGCATAATACGTTGATTGTTTTATTGATCCAGCAGCATTTGAACAAAGCAATCAAGGTCAGTTATTCATAATATCCTGGCTATCACTTGAGTTTGAGAATATTTTCTCAGAAAGTTTTTGTGGGGATTTCTCTGTGCAATTGTGCTTTCATTCAGTAGCAGTAAATGGAATATTTTTCAATGCACACATCTCAGAACCCCAAAATTTCGAACAAGTTCGTTCATCAGCCTGAGCAAGAACAGGAGTCCTGTTGCTGGCCCCCTGTTAAGAATGTAGGTCAGTACCACTCATACTCTGATGATGGCAGTGATGGTGGCGTGCACCTTCCAGCCAAGAATTTTGAACAGTATTGCACCCTTGAATCATCTACTGTTACAGGCAGCTACCCTGTTCAGAGTTCTTCATCTGTTGCCAGTATCACACCTAACAGCAGTCCAGTTTCACAGCCAATTTCCCAGCCTTACCCATCAGATGTGCTTCATTCCCCGGATAATACATGTGGCTCTCCAGTAAGTGGGTCATGTGTGACAGACAATGAGCATGACTTGGGGCACATGATAAGACAATTGGAAACTGCAATGCTAGGACCTGATCCAGATAACCTTGAGATACATAATATTGCAAGCACTGGTGAACCAGATCAAATCTCATTAGAGGCAGAGAAGTTGCAATATATGGTGGAGTTGATTTCCAGGGGTGACCTGAAAGAATTGCTTTGTGCTTGTGCGAAAGCCATTGAAAATAATGATATGTTTATAGCTGAAGGGTTAATGACACAATTACGTCAAATGGTGTCAGTTTCAGGTGAGCCAATTCAGCGCTTAGCAGCCTATATGTCAGAGGGGCTCATTGCTAGGTTGGCATCTTCAGGAAGTTCTATCTACAAAGCCCTGAGGTGCAAAGAGCCTGCCAGTGCTGAGCTTCTTTCGTACATGCACATACTTTTTGAGGCCTGCCCGTACTTTAAGTTTGGGTATATGTCAGCAAACGGGGCAATTGCTGAAGCCATGAAGCATGAAAGCAGAGTCCATATAATTGATTTTCAGATTACACAAGGAGCCCAATGGGTAACGCTAATTCAGGCTTTTGCTACTCGGCCAGTAGGACCCCCAATGCTTCGAATTACGGGCATTGATGATTCCACATCAGCTTATGCCCGGGGAGGAGGACTAGAAATAGTAGGTCAGAGGCTGTCTAAGTTTGCCGAGTCATGTAAGGTACCCTTTGAGTTCCATCCTGTTGCTATTTCTGGTGACAAGGTTGCAGTAGAAAACCTTGGCATTCAACCTGGGGAAGCTATTGCTGTAAATTTTCCCTTAGTTCTGCACCACATGCCCGATGAAAGTGTGGGCATCGAGAATCATCGGGACAGATTGTTGAGGTTGGTGAAAGGCTTGTCTCCAAAGGTGGTGACTCTTCTTGAGCAAGAAGAGAACACAAATACTGCTCCGTTCTTTTCACGTTTTGTGGAGGCAATGAACCACTACTTGGCTATCTTTGAATCAATTGATGTTACTCTCCCAAGGGACCACAAGGAGCGGATCAATGTTGAGCAACACTGTCTGGCTGGGGAGATTGTCAACATTATAGCTTGTGAGGGGCCTGAGAGGGTGGAACGACATGAACCTCTCGGAAAGTGGAAAGCAAGGTTTCGTATGGCTGGGTTTACCCCCTATCCATTGAGTTCTTATGTCAATTCTACACTAAAAGCTCTCTTGCAAAAATACTCTGACAAATATACACTTGAAGAAAGAGATGGAGCTCTTTATCTTGGCTGGAAGAACCAAGTTGTAGTCACTTCTTGTGCATGGAGGTGATAAGTGCTAACTGAGCAATAACTGCAGTAATGCTGGTATTAGACAGAGGTTAACCTTCATCGGGAAGTATATCATGTTCTTTTCTGAAATCTATGACTGTCTTTTCTTGTTTTGATAAACATCCATTAGGGATGCAATAAACTAGGGTGGTTTCAAGGATTAAATGTTACTTATCAGTGCTGCTGGTTAGCTGTTGCTTTTGTAACTTCTTAACGTACATGTTCTACATTCTCTAGAGTTATACGGGTAGCTATATTGGTGTTTCCTTTTTCTTTTCAGCCTCATGTTGGAAATGAAATATAAACTGGGAGGAGTATAGGTTGATGATTTGTTGCGTTGGAAAAATTAGAAATGAATCTTAGGGCTTTTTGTCTTAGAAGAACTGTGATTGATTTGTTTTCTACCTACACTGCATTTAGGCTTGCCCCTCAAAAACTGCACTAGAATGGTCTAATAGGCTAAAAAGAAGAAAGGTGACAATTCTTACAAATTCATTCCAAGAACTTGGTTTTACAATACTGTTTTTGGAAAGCAAATAAGATCTGTATTACAACCATATTTGTACAGACCCAAAAGTTAATGCAAACAGTGAGGGTGGGAACGAAGATCAAGTAAACTCTAATACATGTGGAGGAATCCATATTTGCAAATTGCTATTCAGGCTTTTTCTTTGCAGAAAGAGAAAACTGAAATTCTGCCCCTTTTTATTTCTTGTCATCTTCATGGCTAACAAATTACAAATCTATGGACCCGTTAGTATTCTTCCCATGCTCTGTGGATATGTGTAGGAAGAATGATTTAGAGGTGGGATTTCGACACCACGACCTTCACTTCGATTTTCTCTAGATCCATATTGGCTAATGCCACCATTTAGAACGCCATAATATGCTGTCAATGGGTTTGCTGTTGCTTGAACAAATTTGAAGCTGGAACTGCCAGTCTGAGATTGGCTTTGGACTAGTTCAGAATGCACTTGCCGGTGCTCATTAAAACTACTTTCAGGAGCAGAACTAATCCCAACCCCAAGATCAAGGCTAATTGAATCACTTTCTTCAGATCTAATCCTTGGTGGTCCATTCATAGCAGCCGGTCCTGCTGTGTCATGACTACTAGTCCTTGCAGTAGGTACCTCATGGTTGTGTTTTCCTTCATATGTGGTAATAACAGCTTTAGGATCATGCGATGCCCGCTCCACATGTTTCCTAACAGGACATCCAGCACTTGTGCACTTGTAATAACTCCTGCAGAGAAGATGAGGATCATATGGAACATTATACAAACATACAAGAGAAAAAAGATGTATATAAATCAATGAAAGACTACAGGATAATCCATGCAAATAAGAAGAAGTATGCGCACTGAAGTCTAAATCCTAAGCCTATATGTAAAGAAAATACAAACAATGCTTTGAATCAACTGAAGGGTAAACCCAAGTTTTATTTTTAATTTCCAATGAAGTATAAAGTATTTAAGGATTGAAAAGTACTCCCTATGGTCCAGAATCACAAACCACAATTGAATCTGTGCATCTGGGATCAACTCCCAGGCTCACTGTCATTTGTCAACAAATCAGATCATTAAGTAACATGACTAGCCAGACCAAGTATAGGTACCTCGGATTGGGATTCCCTCTCACAACTTTCTGTCCATACTTGCGCCACCGGTACCCATCATCCAGTATATCAACTTCACTTAGAGTCTGAACAACCACACGTGGCTCCCGGATTGGCTTTACCACAGGAGTGATATCAATCCCCCCATCCATCTTCCTGCTCAATGAAATTTGGTAGTGGATCGTTTAGCAAATAAGCAAAACAACACAAATAGAAACTAAACCTCCGATTGTAAGATATACCTCCGTTTTGAGAATGGGTCATCATCATCAACTTCATCAACATTATCATCAATTCCTGTAACAGGAGATAGCTCATGGTTACCATTTGGCTCAATGGTAGGAGGCATCTGACCGTATGCGTTGGATGACCTGTCTATAGTGATAATTTGACAGGGAGAAAAAACATGTTAGATCATGCATAAAATAATAACAAAAAATAAAATGATAATGATCTTCTGTTTTGGACCAAAAAATAAAATAAAATAAAATGATAGTGAAATTTCTTTACTCACCATCTCTGCCAGCCAGAGATAACATCTTGTCAGATCTTTCTTCTTGGCCTGACATGATATTGCCAACAGAATATCGGCGGCTTGGTTGAGGTTTAGGATGATCATGTGTACCTTTATATATTATCTCTGTGATCTGACCATCATGTGAGCGCTCAAAAAGCTTTTTAACTTCACAATTAGGATGTGTACATTTGTAATAACTTCTGGGAAATTCACTTCCTTTAACATGTTTCTGTCCATACTTTCTCCAGTTGTAACCATCATCAGATGACATTGAAGGGCCATTTCCTCTATTATCAGAATGAGACACCTGTATCCCAGTATGGGGGTGACCTGTCTGGTTTAATTCATCAAAATCAACTTCAGCAGGAGCACTAGAACCAGTAGTTAAGTGAACAGGTACCGAGAGACTCAAATCATTTGAGGAGCTTGCCATCTCACTTTTGACTGGTGCTGACTGACCTTGGATATGCAGAGACTGTTCACTTCTCTGATGACTCAGATCTGCAGGAGCCTTGAAATAAACAAAAACCTTTAGACAAGCATCCTTTCAATGACCAGAGTGTATAATGTCAAGAAGACTTTAAAAAAGGACCAGGCAAGAAGGTCTAGCAAAATTTCACATCTGTAAGGTTCTATAGTAGTAATTTTGTATCTACCTGGAGCTTGATTTATCCTTTTTCCTCTTTTTTTTTTTTTTTTTTTTTTGCCAAATTCTCACCTAATTTGGCGAGAAGAAATTTGTTCCTTTTAAGAAGCTCTCGGCCTATATTGGCAATGGAAAGCCATAGTGTGGAAGGTGAAGTGGGGAAGACAAGAAACTAATAATTTCCCAACATATTGGAGTGTGACAGCATACCCACCAATGGGCTCTTTCTTCTCCTTGTCACCCACAACTTTCTTCTTCTTCCCATTATTATGCTTGTACAAATTTGATACGTACTTTGTTTTTCTTGGGTCACCATCATCACCATATATACCTAGTTAGTTACTACCTCTATCTTGTTACCATTTGAGAGGCCCCCATCCAAAAAATTTGACTTTATTATATATTATTATTTCTTTTAGTACTTATCTTTTTAGCTTAATCTTTTGCTTTGACTTTACTCCAAATCCAAAATCAAATTCTTGATCATCATCTTAAACCGAAAGAAATGATCTGTAGTTTGAATTTCAAATTGTTTAAATGGTAGATGGCAAAAAAGGAAAAAAAAAAAAAAA
>BPVZ01000173.1:182930-201439 GCA_020521535.1 Rubroshorea leprosula | reverse complement strand
TTTTTTTTTTTTTTTCCTTTTTTGCCATCTACCATTTAAACAATTTGAAATTCAAACTACAGATCATTTCTTTCGGTTTAAGATGATGATCAAGAATTTGATTTTGGATTTGGAGTAAAGTCAAAGCAAAAGATTAAGCTAAAAAGATAAGTACTAAAAGAAATAATAATATATAATAAAGTCAAATTTTTTGGATGGGGGCCTCTCAAATGGTAACAAGATAGAGGTAGTAACTAACTAGGTATATATGGTGATGATGGTGACCCAAGAAAAACAAAGTACGTATCAAATTTGTACAAGCATAATAATGGGAAGAAGAAGAAAGTTGTGGGTGACAAGGAGAAGAAAGAGCCCATTGGTGGGTATGCTGTCACACTCCAATATGTTGGGAAATTATTAGTTTCTTGTCTTCCCCACTTCACCTTCCACACTATGGCTTTCCATTGCCAATATAGGCCGAGAGCTTCTTAAAAGGAACAAAATTCTTCTCGCCAAATTAGGTGAGAATTTGGCAAAAAAAAAAAAAGAAAAAAATGTTCATTTCGAGATTGAGCTTAAGAAAGCCATGTAAACTTAAACCTAATAATGTTTTAAGAACAGACCTGATGCTTGACCCGTTTTGGGTACGAATCTGCTAAAAAAAACATGTTCATTTTGAGATTGAGCTTAAGAAAGCCACGTAAACTTGAACCTAAACTTGGACAATTGCTAGGTTAATTAGTTGGTGCTTGAATATGGATTGTAACAATTCATATTTCATGTCAAAATGATGATCCAAGAAAGCCATATTAGAATTTACCATTGATAACAAACTATGGTGAATTGGTGATTAGGAGAAAGTCATGCATGCCAAAATTTACTCCAAAATGTTACCCCAATCCAACAAAGTGTATATTTTTTGGATTTGTCTAACTTGTGTGCCCTAAAAGTATAGATTAAAAGTGTAATAAATGTATTTTGTAATTAATTTATATTAAAAATTATAAAAATGGACATATATTTTAACATTACTGATACGTAAATGATTTTAATTAGTTAATTAATTAAATCAAAGTCAACATTTATATTTTTAATAAAAAAATTAATTATAAAAAAATACATTTATTGCACCCTTATCATGTATCTTAAGAGCACATGATAAAATAAATCCATATTTTTTTTAGAAATATATTTTTCAATTTAAACTACATTTTTTGAGATTCATGTATTATAATCCAAATTATATATTAAAAATACAATTTATCTTATAAATTTATTAGAATATCTTTACTAAAATAACATAAAAAATAATTTCATTAAAGATATTTTAATAAATTTATAAGATATAATACATTTTTAATAAATAATTTGTCCTATAAAACACTTTTTGATATTTTATTATACAATTTAATATTAAAATTATCAAAATACCCTTAATAAAACTCTTCTTCATATTTATTTACTAATAATATTTTAGTGAATTTAATAATTAGACTAAAAAAAAAAAAACTTCAATGCCTACAAAAAACACCTATCTCATTTTTTTTTTAATGCATAAAAGCAGTTACCACTAAATAGTAAATACCAATAACACAAGGCTTTACATATGCACGTTACACACTCTGGCCATGTGCTTGCTTTTTGTGGAAAACTTTCTAACTTATTGCAAATAATTTTTTTTTTTTTTTGTTATCTTGGTTGTGGAATGAGAGGCCATCACTTCTCATCGTTTATCTTACTCCATCCACATGTTATACGATTCAAATTCAAAATCTCTTACTTTCAACGAAAAAAAATAATTACTTAATTATTTAGACCATTAGTAATTTATTATAAATAATTGATTCTCAATTAAGTTTTTATATATATGTATCCATGTGAATTAATCTTGTGATTAAAATGGCTAAAATTTTGCCGCATTTTGGATACCGAGTCAAACATATTAAACTAAAAACATTTAAAAACTTTATACGTAATCCCAAAAAATGAAGTCCTACAGTCTTAAGTTGCGTGTTTGGAATAATTTGATTAAAGATTCATAATGTCAAATTACAGCTAGCTTCTAGTGATCAGTTACACAATTTTTTTTTCTTTTATTTTTTTTTAAGAAACAAAAATTTATTAAAATAATAAAAATCCAGATTACTCCTACGTACGAAATCATATGTCCTAGTTTTTAACCAATACAAAAGCATATGGTAAAGTACTAGATGCAAAATAGAATTATATCACTATAAATATAAATAGAAATAGTAATTTGCTCTAAAACTATAGAGTTTTATGAGGATATTCGTCATGGAAATGGAGATTTTGAAATTATTTTTTTTTTTTTGAGGTTAATTTTTTTTTTTTATAAAATTTTGTGAAAGATTTCTTCCATTCCATGGGTCCTTCTGGGGTTTTTTTTCTATTAAAAATTTTATTTTTTTTTTTTTTATTTTTTATTTTTTTTTTAAAACCTTAAACTTCATTTATTTTTACCCAATCCAACTTAAATTTATATTTTTATAAATTATAATATATTTATAAAAATATAAAACTCAATTTGTTTCAAATTTTTACTCTCTTTACATTGTTTTTTTTATAGATTTATTGGATTGTATGCATTTACTGAACTGTATGCATTTACTGGACTATATGCATTTGCTAGTTTTAGATTTCTACTCTTTTTTATTTCTTTATATAATACTTTTTTATGGTGTTTGTGAAAATTTTTACATACTTTTCACTTCTGTATGTTTTTACTTTCATACCCCATGAATCTTTTTGTAATGTAATAAAATTTATTTATAAAAAAAAAATGATGTTAAATTCTATAATTTTAATATTTGATAAAAAATTTGCAAACACGCGAAGACTTACCATTCCTCAAGGATGGAGACAAAATTAAGATATTTTTTGTCTTTGCCTAAAATCCTCTAGGGATTCTCATATCTGTCATTGTAGAGGTAGGAATGGAGAGGGGTCCTTGCCCCACATGGACCGTTATCATCCCTAAATATAAATAATTAAATATAAAGAGTTACATTTACTTAAAAATTATTGTAGTAGGGTAGGGTCAAGCCAATACACAAATTTCTAACATAGAAAAAATGTTGTTAGTGTTATTATTATTATTATTTTACATTAAAGGGTTAGCTATTTAGTAATATAGAAGTTTTAAACTTTTAATTTTAATCTCAAATCAAGATTTTTAAATTAGTTTATACCAATTCAATTAAGTTCTTATTGATTAAAAATTATTATTATGAGTATTCTAAACTATTAAACATTCTCAACTTATAAAATCAGTTATGCATGATTACACTATAGTGTATTCTATTATTACAATTCTTAATTTATTTAAAAATACTTGGATTAAATAAAATTATATCCTACCTGTCATGACATGCATGACATATGGTTTTCATATTCTAAGTGAAAAGAAAAAAAAAAAAAGGCATAAACCCATCAAAATACAACTAATTAAGGAACTGCCAGATTTTCTTGTTAAGTTCTATGAAAAACATAACAACAACATTGCATTGTCCAAAAATAGACTTGGTTTGATTGTGATATGTTTCTTATGTGAATCCTTGATTGGTAGTGTGCTGTTGATGGCAACCAAAAAATCAAGATGTTCTTCAAGTTGTCTCCTTAATATATATTCCTTGATATTGCAATATCTCTTTGAAAATAACGGAATTCAGGATTTTGAGTTTATGAACATTGGAAACTATGGAGGAAGATGTCCTTTCCTCATACTGTATTCAGACACAGAAGAGGGGCATAGATCATTTTTTGATGATACAACAAAGGTATATGGTACTAATTAGATGCAGTTCAGGAGAGATTTGAACCTGTTCTTCAAGGGGCTAATATGCACTGCACTTGTTCGTCCTCTCTTGATCACTGTCTTTCAGGGAGGTGAGTTATCTCCATCCGAATCTGCATCTTTTCTCAAGTTCATTAAATCTGTTGACCCTCAAAACGTGCTAGGAAATCACCTGGATGAGTTTCTGGGGAATCCTTGCTTGTATGAGGGGGAAGGTGTCAAATGCAATCTTCAGGGTACCTCCATAGAGAAAATAAGGGTTGAGAATCTGAATTTGAGTGGGGTAATTGATGTACATTCCCTTTGCATGCTCCAAAATCTGCAACTTCTTAGTCTAGCAAGGAATCTCATCCATGGAACTATTCCTAGCTCAATCAGGCATTGTTCAAAGCTGTGGTATTTGAATTTAAGCAGCAATAATCTAAGTGGAAGGAAACTTTGGCCTTGATCAAGTTGGAAAATCTGAAAAGCTTAGACATCTGCAACAATCATTTCCAGCACCTTTATAGGCATTCCTTGGAACCAATTTCATTGCAGGGAGAGATTACTTTAAACTCAGAAAGGAATATGGATTCAAAATTCAAACCTTCAGCAGCAGCTGATCCTAGTAAGGTTGATTCTAAAGAGAATCAAAAGTGGTTAAACAGCATACCTTTAGTTCTTGGCATTGGATTGTTCTGCGTATTCATATATGTGGTGGGCCTAAAGGTGACCAGACAAAAGGAGATTCAGAGGGCCATCAGACAGAAGGCCAACCTGGACTCTCCTCTAAAAATGCCTCCTGGTATGGAGGTAGAGGAAGGGAGGGCAGAGGAAAGTCGGTCACAACTTGTTTTCCTTGTTGAAGAGGATCAAAGGTTCAAACTGGAGGACCTACTTGAGGCAACAGCAGATTTAAGAGGCGAGAGCATTAGCAGCTGGCTTTATCAGGTACAACTTAAGGACAATGTTACTTATGCTGTCAAAAGATTGAAGAAATTGCGGGTATCAATTGAAGAGTTTGGTGAGACAATGAGGGAGATAGGGAACATGAAGCATCCCAACATTCTACTCCTTGTTGCATACAAGTCCACTGATGAAGAGAAGCTTCTGATCTACCACTATCAAAGCAATGGAAGCCTCCTAAACTTTCTAGAAAGTAAGTAGCATATACAATTAGTTCATTTTGAGCAAGAATTCATGCCAGGACATGTCTGCACTGCATAAGAATAACACACCAACACAGGCAACACATGCACATGGCAAGACTAGCAGGAACAGAAAAAATAGAAAAATGGGGAATTCTCTCAAACTGCATTCATCATAATGCCTAACCTCTTAAGATATTGCTGGACCCACCCTTTCTCTTAAAAGGCTTGCTAGTAGGAAAATGATATTAGGATGTCTAATGTAAGATTTTTATGACTGGAATAAGGACTAATTCCATGGAGTCTCTTATGTCCAAGCAAATATTGTTGTTAACCTTCAGGCTCCATTGAAGGCAGGAGAGATTTTCCTTGGAGACTTAGGCTGTCCATAGCAAGCGGCATTGCAAGGGGCTTGGCCTTTATATATCAGAGGTTGGATGAAAAGGAGAGCATTCCCCGTGGAAATATAAAGCTCTCAAATATACAGCTGGATGATAACATGGAGCCATTAATTAGTGAATATGGGATATCAAGATTTCTAGACCCGAAGAAAAATTCCCTCTTCTCCTTCCATGTTTATTCTGCCCCGGAGAAAAGTTTCACAGAGAAAGGAGATGTTTACAGCTTTGGTGTTATCCTACTGGAGTTACTAACAGGCAAAAATGTAGAGAAAACTGGGATAGACCTTCCTAAGTGGGTGAGGTCCATGGTGAGGGAGGAATGGACTGGAGAGGTCTTTGACAAGGAGGTTAACAGAGATGCAATACAATGGGCATTTCCTCTGCTGAACATTGCCCTCAAATGCACATGACCTTCCCCTCAAGATCGACCAACCATGGCAGAGATTGTAGAGGAGTTAGAGGAGGTTTCAAATATGCATAAAGAGCATTCTATTTCTTCAATGTCTTCTTGGGAATCAAGCCAACATGACTGCTGCCTACTTCACACAGTCATACCTGAAACCTGGGACACCCCAGGATCAAATTACTAGAATGGCACTGGATGTGTTCTCCATGCTCCATTTCTCTTCCAAACAAGAACAACAGTAGTTTTCCTCCATTGAGCGGGAAGAACTTGCAAGTTAAGTTTAATAAGAAATCTATCTGAGCCTTGCTTTAAGAGCAGAAGCCAAAGTATATAGGAGGCAGAATGATCCGGATTCTAAGTCATACTAATACTATTATACATAAAGATGAAAAAGTATGTTTTTGTTGTTTGATTGTCTCTTTTGTCGTATCAGTCATTATTGAAAGCTACCTTTTAACCCTTTTTTAGTTAAAACTAATTGAGGACTAAACACAAACAGAAACCAGACACTTAATGATTCTATCTGTCTTGTTTAAATTCTAAGCAAAATATATAATTTGTGTAAAACCCAAGCATAATCCTATATTTAAGCTAATTAAACAAACATTAGACTTTAAACAAGAACTAAGATAAATTAAAAGAAGGTTTAAACATGAAATGAATGATAGTGGGACATATATTCGCTGTTCTACTATTTCATGATCCAATGACAGCTCTTTTCTAGCTTCTTCCCATGTTCTCACGTTACATTCCCTTACCTTTAGAGGGTTATGTAAGTAATGACTAGAGATATTAAAGAATAATGTAATCATCAATTATGAGCCATAAATTGGGGGAAATGAAAGATGATTTGATTTGATTTAATTTAAATTAAAGGGAAGTTGTGATAGGAATTATCTTGTTTTTTAAGTTTGGTTGGAGTTGAACTGTTGTAAGTTGTAACATGGTGCAGGCCAAGTCATTGAATATCCTATGTGCAACATGTCTTCCACACACCAACTTGCCTTTCAAAATAAAATAAGCATTGAACCTTCCATTTGCTTTCCCTAAATTAATTTAAATGCAAACAGCAAAGAGTTGTTCAACCATTATCAGAAAATTGACAGGAGCAATCTTTGCATACAAGATCAAGAACGCAGCTTGAACATGCCGAGAATCGAATAGTTACATTCACATTAATTTGCAGCAATTGACTACCAAATTTGGTAGACTCATTCTTCCTCTACACTTACACTGATGAAATTTCATCTCTGATTCACCCTTCTGATTGTAGCCTTATACAACAATCTTCTCATACCAAATTTCCTGACTAAAACTCAACATTTCCTGAGTTCCAAAGCTATTCCTAATTAACACCAACATTAGATTTTGAGCTGTACTTCCCATTTACATTTCTTCGAAAGCTCAGATCTGGTTAGACATGATGGCAATGAACTGTAATTAATTTGGATGGGTACCATAAAATGTATATCTGAAAAAACTGAAAAATAAATACTTAAAAGTAAAGATCAAACTTGGTTGTAACTCCACTAACGGTTATGTTTGGTCTAGTCTGAATCCAACCAGACTCCATCATGGAACATGAGTTTTATCTGTTTCATGAACTTAGAAAACAACAGCATGCCAAATTCCCATATGACTTTTTTACAGCACTGTCTTGAATTGAAACTTAACATAGAGCTTTCCATTTCTAACTTAACAAAGTGAAAAATTAGTAATTAAAAGATTAAAAAATAAAGATCTAATCCCTAATAAAGTGGTCCAAAAGTCTGTTTCATGATTAAAAATTCAAAAGTTGTATATGATTTGGTTCTAACATGCAATCCAAAGTGAGGAATAGTTTGTCATGATCTTACATGGGTGCACAGAGAACTGATTCAATGCTTACATGTTAAAAATAAAAATCACAATAAAATAGTGAAGAAAAACAGATGTAAGAAATAGATTATTTTTTTTCAAAAATTACATTTTTTTTTATTTATTAAAAAGAGAGAGAAAAGAAAAGGAAGAAAAAAAACATCACCATCTCTTGTCATCACTCTTCTTTAGGCTCCTCCAAATATTCTTACACCAGAGGATTGCCTCAATCTCTCTCCCTCCATATATATTCTCTCTCTTCTTTCTCTGTCTCTCTCACATTCCATTTCTTTTGATTTTAATTTAATTAAGAGGAGTGGAATAACCAAGAAAGATAAAAAGGAAACAGGGGGAAGAGAGGATCCTCTTTTTGGAGAGAGAGAGGGGTAATGAAGGCCATCTCTTTTGTTTCCATTGCTATCATTCCTCTTCTCAGATCTTAGTTTCTCTAATTTTTGTCATCTGGGTCATCTCCAAAATGGTAAATTTCACATCTTTTTCCTTTTGTTTTTCCCTTTGATCTTTCTGCGGACATTTTCTGTGTCTTGATCCACATAATTTGGTGCTCAATTTTCATTTTTGTTATCATTAGGAACTTGGGTTCTTGTTCTGATTGGTCCTTGAAGTGTCCGATGATCCTAGATTGGATTTGACAGCTACCCACTTTGTATTTGATCGGATTCTGTCTGTAAGGTATGTTTATTACATACCTTATAAATTCATCAACTAAGGTATGATTTTTTTTTTCCCCTGTTGGATTCTTCTTGCTATTCTCATTTCGATCTGTTTGCTATTGTTTTTTTTTACAGAGATTGATTGTTTTGGTTGTTGATGATGTCTAATTACGTAATTCAGATTTGTTTCTATTGTTAAAGGTCATTCATTTGTTGATGTGTTTCTGAATTTCTGGTTGAATTTCCAATTTAATTTTGAACCCAATTGTAGAATCAGTTTTGATGTTATTTTGTTTTTGGCATTGAAATTGGTGGATGACATGGGGATTTGTATTTGTCAATAGTAGATAAGATGGAATCAGATCTTGGCAAACTATTCATTGGTGGGATTTCCTGGGATACTGATGAAGAGCGTCTTAAGGAATACTTTAGGAAGTATGGAGAAGTCGTGGAGGCAGTGATCATGAGGGATCGTATCACTGGTCGTGCACGTGGCTTTGGTTTTGTTGTCTTTGCTGACCCTGCTGTTGCAGAAAGGGTCATCATGGATAAGCACATGATTGATGGACGAACGGTGAGTAACTTGATTGAAAAATTCCAATTATGCTTAGTACATTATGGATTTTGTTGAGATTCTATAGCTTTTCCCATCTGTAAAATACCATTGCAGAAGTTTTGAATAGGATGTGCATTGTTCCTGCTCTTACTCGGTCAAAGTGGAGATTGCCATTTCTCCAGACATAAAGTATTGAATTTGAAATATTTTTGCTGCATTGACCTTATTTTATTTGGCTTGTCTACATTTAATGCCTGTGCTTGGGTTGGAGCTGAAAATGATGTGTAATTGCTTGATTTTAGTTGCTGGAATCTCAATTTTCAGGTGGAGGCAAAGAAGGCTGTCCCTAGAGATGATCAACACATTATAAACAGAAATGCCAGTGTCCATGGTTCTCCTGTTCCTGGACGCACAAAAAAGATTTTTGTCGGAGGTCTACCATCTTCAGTCAATGAGGGTGAGTTTAAGAAGTACTTTGATCAATTCGGTACTATTACTGATGTTGTGGTGATGTATGACCACAACACTCAGAGGCCAAGAGGGTTTGGTTTCATCACTTATGATTCAGAAGAAGCAGTAGACAGAGTCCTGCATAAAACATTTCATGAACTGAATGGTAAAATGGTTGAGGTTAAGAGGGCGGTCCCTAAAGAGCTATCCCCTGGCCCCAGCCGAAGCCCTATGGGATATGGTTATGGAATGAATAGGGCTGCCAACTTCCTCAATAATTATGCTCAGGGATTTAATCTAACGTCACTTGGTGGTTTTGGAGTCAGGACAGATGGCAGATTTAACCCACTTGCTAGTGCTCGAGGTGGGTTTCCTTCATTTGGTACCACTGGGTATGGAATAGGTATGAATATTGAGGGAGGGATGAGCCCAAGCTATGGTGGAAGTTCCAATCTTGGCAGTAGTCTAGGATATGGACGGATGTTGAGTCCATATTATAGTGGTAACTCAAACAGGTATAACACTCCTATTGGGTATGGTTTAGGAAGCGGAAGAGGTGATTCTGTTTTGAACTCTAATACTCGAAATGTTTGGGGAAATGGGGGCCTTAACAGTGCTGCAAATGCTTCCAATGATGGTGGTTATTTGGGTTCTGGAACTGGGAGTTTTGGTATTTCATTAGGAAACAGTGGAGCAAATTGGAGCCCTTCTCCTGTTTCAGCTCAAGGTGGAGGGAGTGCTTTCGGCTATGGTGGTGGGAGTGTCAATTATGGCAGTGGTGATGACAACTATGGTTTGGGAGGGGGAGGATATGGAAGGAGCAGTAGCACAATGTCAGCACCGGCTTCATCATTTTCTGCGCCAGCTGGCAGCTTTGAAGGGTCCTATGGTGACTTGTATCGCAGTGGTTCAGTTTATGGTGATTCAACTTGGCGGTCTGCTACTTCTGAGTTAGATGGTTCTGGTTCATTTGATTATGGACTTGGCAATTTATCCTCAGATGTTACAGCAAATAGTTCTGAGGGTTATGCTGGGAGTTACAGTGTTGCAAATAGACAACCAAATAGAGGTAGTGCCACATTTAAATTTATTTAACGAGTCTTTTGAATCACTTATGAAGTTAGTTTAGCCCTTGAATAAGGGTTCATAGAATGCTGATAAATAGATTATTGACATATTGTCTAGCTGAAGTTATGAATGTTTCAAGCTGGAACTCAAGGTCATTTAATTATTAAAATATTGGATTGTTCTTATTTCTGGCATTTAATTAGCTACTTGAGGGAGAGTGAAAGAAAATAGCTCCATTCATATTCGTATTAAATTCAAAGATTTCACAATTTAACTATTAAGAATATACTTTTTTACCTATTGAAGTCTAACATATTTGTTTGACTAATTTGATTGGTATCAGTATATTGCCAGCACTTGCTTTGTTATGCAAACCAGAAATTTTATTAAGGTTGTAGAACTTAAAGTGAATGTCACCTTTGCTTTTAACATTGTCTGGTTTGACAAGTTTTCTCTTCAATGAACTAAATTATAGCCTGTATGTTCACCTTCATTCATTTAATGAACTGCAGGAATTGCTGCCTAGGAAATACACTATTTTGATGTTGAAAGGTATAACATAGGTGAACGGAATCTGATGGAACAGATTAAGGATTGCAATTGTGGTAAAGGTCCTCCTTGTTTCATGTCAGCTTATAATGAAATTGATGTTATAGTGCTAACGGGGTTCTTGATTTCAAACATACACATTCAGAGAGAGCAGTTAAAAGAGTTCTATAAGGTTTGCATTTTTTTTCTTTTCTTTCTTTTTCCTTTTTAAATAGCAAAGAATTTAGGCTCTTTTCTTCGCATTTGAGTGAGGTGTAAAATCAGATTGCGGGATATATAATCAGGAAGATTATACCGTGCATCTCCAGTGAGCTGTGCTAGCGGTAGCACATCAAACAATAGACTTAATTTTTCCTTTTTTTACAAATTCTGTAATGCCTGGCAAGGTTGCTGGCTTGTGTTTCGTAAATTTTCTTTGCATTTCATCTGAGATTGTTTTTCTCTCAGATTGTAAGTGAGTTTTCTCTCAAATTTGTTAGTGTGAAAACATTAGAGGGATGCCCTTCTAACATCCCTATCAAATAAGTTACAGAATACTCTGATTCATTAAAAGCCTGAATATCATCTCTTCTTCACTTTCTTTTTCTCTATGCTTTACCTTTTACATTAATAGCATGAAAATCATCTGGATGATCCAAGGACATGGCTGTCTCGATTCCAATAAAATCTTGTATTATCTGTTTCTGTGTGCAATGCTACAAATGCTATTAGATTTTGTGTCTGTTCTGTAAGTTTATTCTGTGTGGTCATACTGGACTTCTTATCCATGACATAGGACGTCTTTTATGGTGCATTAAATAAGAAATGTCTTTGCTTGGCTTGGCTTTTCAAATCACTTTCATCTTTATCTTTTGCAAGGGTACCTAAATTGGATACTTTCTTAGTGATTTTTGTGGTCCTCTATTCCTCGCACAGAATGAGCATTTTGTTATGTGGGCTTTGCTTTCCACGTTCCCCTCAAAAGTATGCAAAAGTGATTGTATAGGATGCCAATATAACCATAGGCAGGGCTAGGCCCAATGACATAAGGGTCTATCTGTCTTTGGGGCTCTTCCAATGCAACCTTCTGTGTGATTTTTGGTTTTCTGAAACTGTGAGTCAGTTTATGCACATTAAATCTGCCATTGTGGTCTTGTTAGAATAGGTCTCAATTGTTTTGGCTTTCCCCAAGGACACAAGCCATCTCTTTGGTTTGACTTCGTTTGTTTTGAAAAGCTTGTAAAAATTTCATGGAGATGAAAGATCTTAATATTTCAAGTAAATCCATTCAAGGATTTCCTTCACAAAAACAAGTTTAAAAAAATGTTATCTCATGGATGAGTCCTTCCAAATGTTTGCCAGCAATGATGCTTAGAAAATTAGAACATTTGGAGCTCAACTGGGTCCAACATGTTGAAATGCTAGCGTTCTGATTGCACCCGATTTTGACATATTGGCTCCAATTGCACACTATCCAAGGCTTGTTGAATTTTCTTGCCAGCACCCAGGAGTTCAGAGCTAGTGTAGGAAACATGATTCAATCACCAGAGATTTCTCTGCATTTTTGAAATTATGCCATCCCTTAAAAAGGGGATTAATGTATCCAACATGCAATCCTCTTTTCCTTCTGCTTTATAGGATTCCTCATTCTCTTCGATGTGAAAGACAGGAAAAGAGAAGGTATAGACAAAGGGGAAAAGGTCAAAAAGGTGAATATCTCCTTTCTCACCTACAAACATGCTCCTTCTCTATCTAATTGAAAACTTCACCCAAGGTGATAAATTAATATGAATAAACACTAGTTGAAAACACGTGTAAAGGTGCCTGTACCTTTGAAGTAAAATTGTGCATGGGAGTACCTTTAGTATGAAGGATAGAATATGACAGCAAACAGCATCAAAGGGATTGTTAATATCAGATAAACATCTTTAATGTTTTCAGCAAAGCAAAAAGAAGTTATCTTTTGCTGCAGCTCTTAGCAATGGCATCAAACCAGAAACTTAGAGATCTCCAATGGGTTTTAGATGCAATTGAAACTGAGAGCCTTAACCTTCACAATGTCTCCTTCTACTTTTCTCAGCCATCTTCATGCTGTCACCAAGAAACAGAAAACTCCATCAACATTAACATTTCCACAGACAGTCGTCAACTTTTCTCCTACATTCTGATAGTGCTAGGAACCTCCAAGAACACCCAGTTGTCTCTAAGGAACTTGGAGTTTCATTTTGTTGAATGGGAATTAGAACAGGTACAGAGTCTAGGAGGGTTGCTAGACAGTAACTTAGGCATCAAACAGGTTGTGTTCCGGGGAAACAGATTCACTACAGAATGTTTATCGGAGCTTTCTGAGATTCTGAAGAGAAATGGAGGTATCAAAGAGATCACATTTTCTGAGTCGGCTATTAGAGCTGTTGGGGCGGGACTTGTAGCTTCAGCTGTCAAGGTGAACGATAGCTTGGAAGAGTTACAGATATGGGAAGACTCAATTGGATCAAAAGGTGCAGAGGAGCTGTCAAAGATGATAGAAGCAAACTCAATGCTGAAGCTCTTGACAATTTTCGACTCGAGTTCAATCACAGCAACCCCACTAATATCTGCTGTTTTAGCAAGAAACAGAGCTATGGAAGTCCACGTTTGGAGTGGAGGCAATGGAGATAGAATCTCCAAGGTGGTTGAGTTTGTACCTGAGAACAGCACACTTAGAATTTACAGAATAGACGTTTCAGGTGCTTGCCGAGTTGCTTGTGCTCTAGGCTTGAACTCAACTGTGAGGTCTCTTGATCTGACTGGGGTACGGCTCAAATCCAAGTGGGCTAAAGAATTTCGGTGGGCATTGGAACAGAATCAAACCCTGAAAGAGGTGAAATTATCAAAAACTTGTCTTAAAGACAAGGGAGTTGTGTATGTAGCAGCCGGACTTTTCAAGAACAGGAGCCTGGAAAGTTTATACCTCGATGGAAATTGGTTCAGTGGAGGAGGCGTGGAACATTTGCTCTGCCCTTTGAGCAGATTCTCAGCCTTGCAACTGCAAGCTAACATTACACTGAAAGCAGTAACCTTTGGAGGAAAAAGAACCAAAATTGGAAGAGATGGACTTTCAGCAATCTTACAGATGTTAGCAACAAATGAAACTGTTAACCGGTTAGGGATATACGATGATGAGAGCATGAGACCAGACGATTTTGTCAGGATTTTCAAGTGCTTGGAGAAAAATGCCACTCTGAGATGCTTATCTTTACAGGGTTGCAAGGCGGTTCGAGGGGACAGGGTCTTGCAGGCGATAATGGAGACTTTACAGATCAATCCTTGGATTGAAGATATTGATCTTGCTCGAACACCCCTTCAGAATTCTGGTAAAGCTGATGGAGTTTATCAAAGATTAGGCCAGAATGGGAAGACAGAACCTGAAACTGACATACAAACTGACTTGCTCAAGGACATGGCTCTCACAGAGCCTAAAAGCTGTAGGGTTTTCTTCTGTGGACAAGAATATGCTGGTAAGTTCAACTTCACCCATTCTTTCTACAATCCCAGGACTTGAATCCTTGATGTTTGTTATTTCTGATATGCCTTTTTGCAGGGAAGACAACACTTTGCAATTCAATATCACAGAACTTCTCTTCTCCAAAGCTTCCTTACATTGAGCAAGTCAGGACACTGGTGAACCCTGTTGAGCAAGCTGTGAGAACTACCGGTATGAAGATAAAGACATTCAAAGACGAAGATACAAACATTTCCATCTGGAATCTTGCAGGGCAACATGAATTCTACTCCCTCCATGACCTGATGTTTCCGGGGCATGGGAGTGGCTCATTCTTCCTCATCATTTCAAGTTTGTTCAGAAAACCAAGCAACAGAGAACCAAAAACACCAGAAGAAGTAGAGGAGGACCTCCAGTACTGGCTCAGGTTCATCGTCTCCAACTCAAAAAGAGCAGTCCAACAATGCATGCTACCCAATGTAACCATAGTCCTAACCCATTTCGACAATATCAATCAACCATCTCAAAGTTTCCAGGCTACAGTGAATGCAATTCAAAGATTGAGAGATAAATTTCATGGATTCGTCGAATTCTATCCTACTGTATTCACAGTTGATGCAAGATCATCAGCCTCAGTCAGTAAACTTACCAATCACATCAGGAGAACAACCAAGACTATCCTTCAGAGAGTCCCTAAGGTTTATCAGCTCTGCAATGACCTCATCCAGGTTCTATCCGACTGGAGATCGGAGAACTACAACAAACCGGCGATGAAATGGAAGGAATTTTCCAAAGTCTGTCAAGGTAAAGTTCCAGTCTTGAGAATCCGTTCCCGGAACGATAACAAGGAGAGGGTGGAATTGAGGAGGAAAGCTGTCGCTACCTGTCTTCATCAATTAGGGGAAGTGATATACTTTGATGAACTGGGGTTTCTGATTCTGGATTGTGAGTGGTTCTGCGGCGAAGTTCTGGGTCAGCTGGTGAAGCTGGAAGTTCGGAGGCAGAGCCCCTCGGAGAATGGGTTCATCAGCCGGAAAGAGCTGGAGAAGATTCTAAGAGGGAGTTTGCAGAGTCAGATTCCGGGAATGGGTTCGAAGGTATTCGAGAACCTGGACGCCGGTGACCTTGTAAGAATGATGATGAAACTGGAACTCTGCTACGAACAGGATCCATCGGACCCAAATTCTCTCCTTTTGATTCCTTCTATTCTCGAAGAAGGCAGAGGGAGGCCGCAGAAGTGGCAGTTAAGCACCTCCGACTGCATTTTCGCCGGCCGGCATCTTGTTTGCGATGATTCCAGCCATACTTTCCTAACGCCCGGCTTCTTCCCTCGTCTACAGGTAAGAATTCTACGTTTCCCCATGTGTATTTGAATACACCATTTTTCATTCAAAAGTACTGCCTTTCTTGCCAAATTTTCATCCATTTGCAATTACAGGTACACTTACATAACAGAATCATGGCATTGAAGAATCAACATGGGGCAACTTATACCCTTGAGAAGTACCTAATCTCTATAAACATCAATGGCATCTATGTCAGACTAGAGCTTGGAGGACAATTGGGTTACTACATTGATGTCCTTGCCTGTTCCACAAAGAACCTGACTGAAACCCTCAGACTTATCCAACAGCTAATCATTCCGGCAATCCAGAGCCTCTGTAACGGTGTAACCTTGATCGAGAATGTCATGAGACCAGAATGTGTCCGGAATCTGACTCCTCCAAGGTACAGGAAAACCCAGTTCGTTTCTCTCCAGCAACTAAAACAGGCTCTTCTTTCAATTCCAGCTGATGGAATGTATGATTATCAGCACACTTGGGATTCAGTTTTAGATTCAGGAAAACCTGTTTTACGAGCTGGGTTTGATTTTGCCCGAGACCTCCTGTCGGATGATGATTTCAGGGAAGTATTGCACCGGAGATATCATGACCTGTACAACCTTGCCCAGGAGCTGCAAGTGCCTGCGGAGAACAACCCTGATGGAACTGATCATTCCTTGTCCACAGCAGATGAAACTGAGAGGGTTGAGCCAACTTTTGGTGGAATTGCTAAGGGAGTGGAAGCAGTTTTGCAGAGATTAAAGATTATTGAACAAGAAATCAGAGATCTAAAGCAGGAGATTCAAGGGCTGAGATATTATGAGCATAGGCTTCTAATTGAGCTTTATCGGAAAGTGAACTACCTTGTGAACTACAATGTCCAGGTTGAAGAGAGGAAAGTACCTAACATGTTCTATTTTGTCAGAACAGAGAATTACACAAGGAGATTGGTCACCAACGTGATTTCTGGCATGACTGCGCTCCGGTTGCACATGTTATGTGAATTCCGGCGAGAAATGCACGTTGTTGAGGACCAGATAGGTTGTGAAGTAATGCATATTGACAACGCAACTGTGAAGAGCTTGGCTCCATACATGACAAAGTTCATGAAGCTGGTAACATTCGCTCTGAAAATTGGAGCACATTTAGCAACTGGGATGGGGCAACTGATACCGGATTTGAGCAAGGAAGTTGCTCATCTTGCTGAATCTTCCATGATGAACGGGGCAGCTGGTGTAGTCGCTGCAGGGGCTGTTGGTGCCGTGGCAATGGGAAGTGTAGATGGAATAAGAAACAGAGGCAGGAGAGGAGATATTCAACAGGAACTAAGGGCAGCACAACAATGGATTGTGGATTTCTTGAGGGACCGGAGGTGCTCAACCGGGAGGGATATTGCAGAGAAGTTTGGATTATGGAGGGTGAGATACAGGGATGATGGTCATATAGCATGGATCTGTAGGAGGCATATGACCATAAGAGCAAATGAAATTATACAAGTACCTATTTAGGGTCATTGTTTGGCTTCCAAGGAATTATTTTCTAGTGAAACAAACAGGAAGTAGAAGAGAATTATTTTCTGAGCAAAATCAGCTTCTTAGTTTCTAATGCTCTTCTGCATGTATCAATTTCTCATTTTGAATCTATTCTTGTCTTCCCTGGGTTTAATGTTAAAACCATAACTTTCTCCCTTATTTCACAAGTTACTGATCATAATTTGCAACAATAAATTCCCGTTAAACAACAGGAGTATTCAAAACTGTTGGCCAAAACTTAATTATGCGAAATAGCAAAATGGCAAAACTATTGGTTGATGTGGTTTGTCCCCATGCTTTTTGTCTAAAATCACATGGGACCAACAACCAAACCAGATGATTATTTGCATAATTAGGTCTGTTAAATGGAATAGGGGTTGCAATAATTGAAATATGGAAACAGCAGGACATGTTATAAGAGGAAAGGTTCATTTATACTAACAACAGTAGAAACAGGAGAGATGATAATAATACAAGTCATGATTTTGCCCCTCACCTAAAGCATCTTAAAACATACAAAGGAAAACACCACTACATGATATATTATTGCAATTAAATATTAGGATCAGTCCACAGTCTAAAGTCTATAGTCACCTGTGTGTTTTCCCATTCCGTGGGACCAGGGGAGCGAAAGCTCAGAAAAAGGCCCTACTTCCATAGAACACACGGGAAGCAGGGCTTTTTGATGCCTCTAGTTTCTTCTCGGAGCTTGAATTCCCAGATTCAGCTGGTCCATTGTCGATGTCAAGGGGAAGTTTCATTTTTGCCAGTGACTCAGTAAATTGCTGCATGCTTTTCATATACATGTCCACTATGTCCTGCTGAACCACCTTCTGCTCTGGCTCAATATTCACAGTAACAAAAGGCTTTAAAACTGAATCACTTGGTGCCCCAGAGGAATCACTCTCACCATCTCCAACATCTGCAGTTTTCTCTTTAGGGGCTGAGCTGTGTTCCTGAGCAGTAGTTTTTGAAGCAGCTGGAGCATCGGAGGACTCAGAGCTAGCAGCAATGGATGGAGAAGAGACCCCACTAGTTGACACACTGCTTGGAGGAGAATCAAGCTTGGGGGCTTGGATAGAGTTGACTGTAGAGCTTTCCACCCCATGAACACCCATTTCTGAACTGAGCTGATTTTCAGTATCAGAAGTGACCAAACTCTCAGACGTTTCTGACTCTAGACTGGTACAAGAGATTCCAAAGTACTCAGAAACCATTATCTGGTTCTCATTCACAATTTTTGGATCTGGGAACTCAATCTTGTCTAGCTCATTTGGAAGTGATGTTGGCATGTCTGAGTCTTTCACTGCTTCA
>BPVZ01000173.1:160965-175300 GCA_020521535.1 Rubroshorea leprosula | reverse complement strand
TTCTCCCTTTTTAATAAACAATACCATGCATTCCATGCGTTAAAAAGGAAAATGGTGAAAGAAACATTAAACCATTTAGGTAAAATCCCTATTTTGATTCTTTTATTTTGAAAATACCTTTATTTTTAGTCCATCTATTTAAAAAGAGCTCTTTTTTAATCCTAAACTTTAAAATTGGATCATTTTTTAGTTCATTCATTGAATTTTATATATGTGATATATTTGATGATGGAATTTCAAAGTAGAAGAATAAAAGAGGCTAAAAGTAATTTTTTGTGTCCCTTTACTTTGATAAAATTTTCTTTTTGATCTTTTTATTTTGATAAAAAAATTTTTTTATCCTTTTACTTTAAAAAATATTCTTTTTTAACCCCTTTATTTTGAAATTTTTGTTAAAATGACATATTACATTATAAATACTTAATTGAAAAACTATAAAAAGATCAAATTTCAAATTTTAAAAATTAAAAAAGAATTTTTTTAAATAAAGAGACTACAAAAATTTTCTTTTTATCTAAGTAGATGATCAAATTTAGACTTTAACCAATTATTTATCATCTTTGGTTAAAAAACACAGATTTTGGGAAAAAAAAAATAACACGACGTCGTTAAAAGATAAACAATAGTTGTAGTAGTTGTATTTATTTTTGGCCTCGAGCAGGTTATCTTCTTCAGTCGGCACCATTTTTATAGGGTCCCCTCTATACTCTGTTTCCCTTTGCGGCGTTGTCCATAGAAATCTTTTTTCACGGGAAAGATTTTCTCTTTTGTTTTGGCTAAACAATGGGTACTTTGGATTCTCCAAATGCCGATTCTGATGTCGAAACGAATCCTAACCCGAATTCCAATTCTTCAAAAGCTATAATCCCATCTCCATTTAAGTCCGGTGGCGTTTGCCTCCTGCAGTGTGCTGGAGACTCCGTCGCTGGTGCCTTCATGGGATCCATATTCGGCTACGGTATGCTTGTTTTGAATTAATACTTGTTTTTTCTGATCTATTTTGTGCTTTGTTTGTATGTATTTTGCAAGAATTTGATACCCTTTTTATTGTTTTGTTTGTTTAAAGTGTGTCCCTTTTGCTTATTTTGAAAGAATTTGATACCCCTTTTATTGCTTCGGTTTTCTTACGAAATTGGAAATCTCTAAAACTCTGTTTGAATGAGAGAAACTTGGGAATTGGGTTTATTTGGTTCTCTGTTGAAAATTTGGATTTTGTTGGCTTAGTGATACTCTTTGCTTCTATGAGATTTAGAGCATAAGATCTCCTGGGAACTCTGAAAAAGATCAACTTTGTGATTGATGGACATGTTGGGGAGTATGTATGGAATTGTGCTTAAAATGTTAAAAGTGGACAACTTGGGTTTTCTACTTCTAGAATAATCAATGTTAAAAGTGGACAATGCGGAGAAAGTAATTTGGTTCTTTGGTAGAAAGTGATAAAGTAATATAAAGGGATGGTTTTGATGCTTTGCGCTAGGAGAAATTTTTAGTATTTAGTTGATGACTTTATAGAATCATGGGGACTAGGGAATCACTGCTATATGTTCTGTTGAGGCATCTTGATGAGCTTTTCTGACTGATAAAACAAATAATCATTGCTTAGTGTAAAAATTAAAACCATTTATTAAATTTCTTGACCCTTTATTTAGTTGGTCTAGGGGTTTGCATCTTAACTTAAGCCTTTGTGTTAGCTGGTTTAGCTACTACCTTTGACTTTTTGGTGCAATTGGTTTACAAGTTGAACTAGCATGAATGTTTCTATAGCTAGATTGATGATGGGAATTGGGAAATAGAAATAAAATGAAACAAGGGTGAATTTTTGTGGATGAAGTAGTACTTTATTGAACAATGAGATTCTTTAGTATCTAGATTAGGTAGGATTGTTTACGATCAAAACAAATGTAGCTGTTTTATTAATAATTATTTAGGATCTTATTCTACCTTCTGTTTGAGAATTGAGCTTTTATTTTGGGAATTATGGTTCTTTATAAGTTGAGCTATCAACATACCCTAGCTGTTAATTGTCGTCTCAATTTTATTTGTGAAAAATAAATAGCCAGTATTTAGTATGTTTAGTTTCAAGTTTTGATGTTCTATTTTGTTCAGTTTTTTTTTTTGGATAAAATGTGAATCTTACTTATCCAATAATCCTGAGTACAATCAAAGCAGCAAAATGTGCTGCTACAGTCTACAGAGAGCAAAATACAATGAATAAACTGTCAAAACATTACAAACAATTAACTCTATTTTGTTCAGTTTTGTATGACTTTAGTAGATTATGCACATTTTCTTTTAAGATGTCTAGGGGGACAATTGGCATGCTGGCATGTATTAATGGCCGGGAAATTGATATATAATTCTGCACCAGAACAAAAGTTATCATTAAAAATTTGCGCTGCAATATTTGCTTAATTGATTATAGGTTTCTCTGTGAGATACATCTTTGTTGAAGGAGAGAGATGATGAGACATCATATTCTTTTGCAATTTAACTCTTTGTTCATCCTAGCTTGGTTTCCCAAATTTCTGTTCCCCCCTTTTTTTTCAAGTTACTTATGCTTCATTTTAAGGTGACAACTTCCCTTGCAAAAATGTCATTTTTATTAACTTATCTCAGGTTTGGGATTGTATCATAAGAAGGGCTTTAAAGGATCCTTTGTTGAGTCAGGATCATGTGCCAAGGTAAGGGAAATAGAAGTATAAATTTGATTAGCTTGATGGAATTGGTGGAAATATCTACTTTCTTACTACATCAGCATGCATTTGCTTTTCTTTCTCTCAATATGAGCTATACATGTTAAAGTTTTTTTTTGCCTTTTTCTCCCTTTTCCCATCCATCTTACCCAATACAAGCTATACATGTTAATGTTTAATTTTGTATCTGCCCTTTTAGACATTTGCAGTTCTGTCAGGTGTACACAGTTTGGTTGTTTGCTTTTTGAAGAGGCTGCGTGGAAAAGATGATGGTATGACATTGTCAGCCAAAATACCAGTGGTTTTTTTCAATGCTTGAACTATTTATATTGTAATAAATCCTTTTGCAGTGATTAATGCTGGAGTAGCTGGATGTTGCACTGGACTTGCTATAAGTTTTCCAGGTAATCAATCAGTCTTCTCAATAATAAATATTGGATCTTTGTTTCTCTCTGCCAGCACCAAAGGAAAAGGGAAAAACTTAAAGTCTCCTCAATCATTATATCTTTTGATGCATTATTGCCTGGTAGTATTCTAATGATCACAGACAAGCTGTCAATGTGACTAAAACTTATAAAGCAAATAAATTTAGAAGATGCAGCCGGATGAATGCATGGTTAGTAATAAAATAATGGGTTTTGAATCTTACCTCGTTTGAATGGTTATTCAGGTGCTCCCCAGGCACTTCTACAGAGCTGTCTCTCATTGGGAGCATTCTCGTATATCATTGAAGTGATAAACAAGCAGCAGCCAGCTCTGGCACACTCATTTTCTGTGGGAAGCAATGCTGCATGCTACAAGGGGTTTCAGCCCTTGGCATTGCCCCTCGCTCTCCCTATCCCAGAGGAACTCAAAGTTGCTTTCTCGTCCTTCTGCAAGTCCTTAACGAAACCCCACAAGGGCAGGTTCCCCACTGTTCACTGATGATCTTGGAGACCAATCATATTAAATTTAAGTTATATCTAGTTCTGTAGAATGATGATGTCAAGATGTTGTGTACAAATTTTTTTTTTCTTCTTGAGATTTTGAAGCTTGTTGCAAGCAGAATTTATGAAATGGTTTCTGTTTCTGTCATCTTTTTTTTTTTTGGGTAAAGAGAAGATTAAATAACTAGAGCCAAAAGAGTTACAGTCTGGGGTAGCAAACCCCTACAAGATCAGCCATACGTAACAAGTCCACATCCGGTGGACAATCAACCAAAATATGAAAACCGTGAGGGGCCATAGCTCCCTTTTTGGCAAGAGCATCAGCAACAATGTTGCTCTCCCTCATCACATGTTCCAGCTGAACTTGGGGAATGGTGCGCAAAAGGTCCCTGCAATCCATTAGCAGCGTGCTGTGAGGATGAAAGGGATTAGGATCATTTGATAAAAGAACATAGGCAACCTGACAGTTCCCAAGATAACATTCTGAAGTTGAAGGTTTCTGTCATCTTCTTTTTCATTTCTTAATTAGATCATGAATTCCTTCTTTTTTCTTTTTTTTTTTTTTTGGGTATATCGAAAAATTAGTTGCTTGACAATACAAAAATTTAAACATTTAACCGTCATCAGAAATCAAGAATTTTAAGTGAATGGATACCAACTCAGATGAATTCAGTCTATGGCATGGAGAAAGTCATCCCCATAACTCCACAAGCAGGAATTGAGGTTTTGTAAATATTAACGTAGGTGTTGAGATTTCATTTTTCTTTTTCCCATCAAATGAATTTTTGGTACCCCATTTGAAGGAAAAGTCTAGAGTTTTAAACGAAGCTAGAATCAGGGGTTTCTACTCAATCACCTTTTATTATTTGATAGGAGTAAATCAAAAGAAAACTTTCCATTTATTTCATTGCTTGTTTCTTTTCCTTTTTTCTTCTATTTTTTTCAAGGAATAATAATATTCTCATTAAAAAGCTAACTCCACTCAGATTTCATGAAAAATATATGAATTTCCTTTAGTTATTATTATTTCCTAGTTTAAATTTGATATAGAAATTAAGCCTAATATATATAATTTCATATGCTCTGTAAATATAAATACAAGGGAAATGCTATTGGAACAACCTTTTTTGTCTTACTTTTTTGTACAATCTAAAGTGTCGTTAAAATAATTAATTTTTTAAATTTATATGGGATCTGTAATATTAAATGTATCAACTCATTTAATGATATATAGAAGTTGTATAAAAAAGTAAGATAAAAAAATTGTTTCTATAGCACAACCCTAAATATAATAGTAAGAAGAACCCCCCTTCCCCCCTCCAATTTAAGCATAGAGAAAACTTTCTTGTTCTTGAAGAAAAGACAACCCTTTTTCCATGCAAGCCGGATCCTCCTCTAACGCTAACATGGTTCTATTCTATTCTTCTGCTACTCTCCTACAATCTTTCTCTTGTTCTTATTCTCAGTACTTTATTCTTATTTTCTGTTCGGCAGACTTGCACATTGCTAGTGGACACAGGGAATCCAGGATGGCTGAATTCGATGGTGAAAGTACTCAAAAAGCTTGAAGGTTAAACTCTCATACATATTTATATTTTTCTACAACAAATATCATGACAAACAAAAAGATGATTCATTCATTTTTTTTTCCTTGTTAATTTCTCAGGATGTGTCACCCACTTTTCCCTGGATGCACTGCATGGTATTGCTACGATTTCTGGTAAAATTGATTCGAAAAGCATCCTGAAGGTGCTAAATAAGGTTGGAGGTGAGCATCTTCTACTCGAACGGATCGACTGTGGATTCCATCCCCCTGAAACTAGATTACAAAACAATCAACCTCAACCTCATCCCTCCTATGCTGCACCAACTCCACATTATCTGCCTCCACCTCCAGAGTTGCTGCCAAAATACAACAACAACCATCATCCCTCCTATAACGCACCACCTCCACATCATCCTCCTCTTCCTCCACCTCCAGCACCACCGCGGAATGTCAAATACTCTGCCGATGATCCTGCTGAGTGCAGCATCATGTAAAACTATTGGTGCAATGTTTAACTTGGTTTGTAGCATTTCGATCCGTTTCTTTGTGATTTGCAAAAATGCTTGTAATTATAAACTTAATTGGTTAAATGCTTGTCATTTATTGTTTCTCTTCACATCTATATATGAATATAGTTAATTTGACCATCGTTTTGGTTTGTTGATAATTGCTCGGCTATAACCTAATTTTGATATAATTTCTTTGGATAATGATAGAGGGAATGATTTTATGGGACAAAAATGAAAAACGATAAATATGATAAGGTCAAATTAATTATTTTGTTTCTTGCACTTTGATTTTGTCACAACTATCGTACTCCATTTTCGTTTCATAAAATCGTCTCCTGTCATTATCCAATTTCTATGGGCAAATGTTTTGTTTTTGACTATTTTTTTTATGAACAGTGAGATGGGGGAAATAGTTACAATAAATACTGCAGTTGCAATTTGAATCCTTGACAAAGAGATCTGCAGGGTCATTGCTAATGCTGCAAGCGCGATCAATTTTTGACAATTCTATTCCAAAAGATTATAAATATATGCGGTTAAAAGGGCATCTCAGTTTCAATTTTTTAAAAAAATTAAAATTAAAATTTTAAATTATTTTATTTTATTTAGTTAAAACTTAATTTAAAATTTAAAAAAATATTTTATTAAATATTGATATATTAAAATATATAATGATTTTTTAAATTTAAATATCAATATTTAATATGACAAAATCTCAATTTCGAGTTAATATGTATTAGTCTTGATTTAAAAAAAAAAATTAGAGTTCAAATCTATATTTAGAAATTGAAATCTCAATTCAAAATTTAGAAATTCACCATATTAAATGTTGATATATAGATTTAAAAATTGATTATATATTCTAATATAATTAATTTTTAAATCTAAATATCAATATTTAATAAGATAGATTTTTAAATTTTGAATTGAATTTTAATTAAATAAAATGATCGTATAAAAAAATTAAATGAAATGATTCAGTTTAAATCTAAGTATCAATATTTAATAGAGTAGATATCTAAATTTTAAATTGAACTTTTAGTTTCCAAATATAAATTGGAATTTTAATTTTTTTTTAGAATCAAAACTAGTACACACTAATTTCTTAAATTTATTTCATATATTTTCAAATAAACTATTAAAAAACCTAATCACATCCTAACTTTTTGAATGAAGTTCAACTTGTATTATTTACTAAAACAAAGAGTAATTCATCTATGTTTATATAACTAAATATATTTTTTATACCATGAGAGCTATGGGTCTGTAATTGGCTTTTTCAAGTAAATGAATAAGTAATTTATTCTCTTCATGTAAGTCATTAGTTTTTTAAGTATTTTATTTTTTTAATGAATAAGTATTTAATTGAGGTAAATTCCATCAATTATAAGAAATTATGTCAATAATAAAATATCACAAATAAGTATTTAACAGAGGAAGAGAAATCTCAACCTTGGATTCTTCTTACAACATTAATAGCCTAATATTACACAAAAGTGTTATATAGTCTAATGAAAAATGATTGGTACACTCTTGGTTCAACACATTTTTTGACACATTCTTAGTTTAGTCATTAAAAATATAATATAAATGGATAAAGATATACACACCTTCCCGTCACACACCTCACTACACACTCACTGTTTTCGTTATGCATACTAACGATTTTCGTTACACAGGTAGGCGCTAAACTTCTCCATCTTCTTCAACTCTAGAAACTGCTGGGTTTCTTAATCTTGCTACCATTTATGTAAGAAGCAAACATCCAACCCAAAAAAGTGTCACAAATAATCAAAAAGACATTTCCAACAACTTACAAGAAATTAAAAAAAAAAAGCAAAATAAAATCTATCTGAAATTTATAAAAATTCATTATTATCTTCTTCCTCTTTTTTTTTCTCTCTCCTCCATCTTGGTTCTCCTTGAGAACGTGGGTTCTCCTTCTTCCTCTTTCCTTCTTCCTTTTTTCTTTTCTCTCTCCTCTGTCCCATGGGTTCTCATGGTTCTCAACACGAGAATTGACGGGTTCTCTTGGAGAACCCAAATTTGGGTTCTTCAAGAGAACTCATGGGGGGAAGAGAAGGAAAAAGAGGGGAGGAGAGGGAAAGAAGAAAAAAGAAAGGAGGAGGAGGGAACAGATCTACAGATGGAGAACTGAACTCAAAAGCAAAGAGAGGGAGAAATGAGAGCAGAGAGAGCAAGACGGCTATGCTAGTAGTAACGGAGAGAGACGATTAAGTAACGGACAATAAATGGTGTAACGAAGTGTGTAACGGATAGGGTAAACCTATCACTGCCCCATATATAAATACAGTCAATTTAGTCGGTTCTTGGATCCTGTGTGCATAATTATATCATTAAACTTATCTATTTTTAATTTCAGATTAAAAAATAATGATTTTTTAATAAATGTGTTATGTAGTGTGTTGAATCGGAATATATTGTATAATTTATTTTTTTTATTTATGAATTTACGCAAAATATTGTATACATTTACTTATTTAATATTAAATCATACTCAGTTAATACAATATCCTGATTATAATCATATATAGTATTATAAATATGGTATTGCCATCTTCTTAAATTGTTTATTTAAAAAAAATCAAATGGTACTGAACAGATTTTTTTTTTTTCGAAAAGGAGAATTATTGAGGGTGGGGGAATGTTTGTAACTGGGTTCAAACCCAAGAATTCACTATCGAATATTAGTTCGACAATATCAAATCCTGAGAAATGTCAAATTAATTCGCCCATATCAAATCTTGAAATCAAAGGCTTAATTTCTTCATAAATCAATTCGTCTAGCTCTCTTTTTGGTAACAGAAAAGAAAAAGGGAAAATCTTCAATATCAAATTAGTGTTTAAAAATGGAAATCAATCCGAGCCAAAAGTTTTGACACAAATAAAATGACCAATTAAATCCAGTGATTTCCCTCCTTAAACCAAGCTTCTAACTCTGTTACCATTAAACCCTAGGAATCTCTCTATAAATATACATTATCATCCCTTCACTTTGTTCATTACTGATTACACAAAGCTACTCTCTTTGTTCTACACCGCAAAGACAATGAATAGTCTGTTTTCCAATTTTTCTAAACCTTGTCAAAACATGGTATGTACTCTTTTTGGCTCTTCTTATTAATTCATTTTTTTTTCTTAATTTCTCCATACACTAACACTTTTCATGTCTTAATTTGTAGCGTTGCGGTTTGAATGTGAACATTCAATCCTCAAATTGGTATAGTGATTTAAAGCAAATTCTAAAATCAATCAAAGGTACTCTTATGAATTAAGGTCTTGAAAAATTACTATGTATTAACTATGCTAGCTACTTAATCCTCTCTTCTTAACGTTTTTTAAAAATAATATATATAGGTATAAAGTACATTATAGATGCTGAAAAAGGAACTGCCATTGTTGAAGGAAGAGTGAATCCCAACACAATTCTGACCAAGCTGGAGAATTTAAAAGAAAATACCATTACACTGGCCTGGATTGAGACAGGAAACCAGAAGATTTGCTTTTCCGGCTATGAAACCTATCAATATCATCATCGATACCCTTATCATGGCGGTGGTTATTGGCCGCCAGGCAATAGCTTATATGATCCTTATTATTGCAGCAGCAGCAGCTATGGCTCTGTGGCACCATGTTATGAACCCTATGGCTACTGGCCCATTACTTCTGGCTGGAGATACTAATTAGACTTCTTAGGTATATGTATTTTCATAGACAAATAGGGTTTTTTTGATCTATTTTGTCTATGGTTATGGAGACTTAATTTGCATTTTATTGAAACTTTAATTTTTGTGTTATGTGTTGGAGTATATTTTTGTATTTCCAATAATAAAATTTTCCTTTGAATTTCTTCATTTTGTAATTTACTCAATGTGAATGGCATATCAATCTTAAATTTGAAAATTAGTAATATTGTACCTAACAAATCAAAAGGCAATTATTTAGCACATTAATTAGTAACATAATTAACAGTTCAAAATCATAACCAATTAGTAACATAATTAACTCATTATAATGTATTACATATTTCTTACGATTCTATAAAAAGATTTCATGCAAGAAATTAGGTACTAACCAAATCAAAAGGCAACCATTTAGCATGTAGTATTATACTAGTTAACTATCAAATTCACTATAATTGGGAAAGATTTTGTTTGCTTTTTATACACATTATAAACTCAAAAAATCCTAAAGTACTAATTCGTTTAGTTATTTCAAATCTCAAATTAAATGATATGCTAGACTAGACTTATTTATTGGAAAAATTCCTAAAAAATTTAGAGTGGGTTATAAATATGTTTTCGAAAAAGTTCTCAAAACTCAAATCAATTTTTTTTTAGTATTAACCTCAAATATCCAAAAATTACTTTAACCTTTCAATTAATCTGAAATCGAAGTGCATTAAATTTCATAAAAGAAAGTTCTTCTAGAAATTATTTTTTTATTTAAAAGACTTAAAACTTTATTTATAAAATTCGAATGCGAAATCTTACTTAAAAGAAATTAAGTTTTTTTCGTTGCAAATTAACAAATTATTATTGATTCAAAACTCAAATTACTCCAATTCTCAATTAGCGCTTCCAATTAGGTTTATTTATATTCTATTCTAACTTACTATTATGTTTCCCTAGTTTAAAATAGCTCAAATACAATAATTGATTGCCAAAATTGAGAAATTTAATAATTTACTCACCAATCTTCCTTGACAAATCGGGCTCCGCCATCTGGCCTTTAAATCAGCATATAAGAGCAATAATTATTGCAAATCATACTGTAATACGTACCGTCTAAAAATATTTATAACCCTAAAAGACTTTTCACTTTTCACTCTGTCCGCCGTTTTGCATATTTTCTCCACACACAGGCCGAAGTGCTCAATTCAGACAATGTTGGGAGACATGGTATGTAATAATCACACCAAATGCATCTTCTCTGTTTGTGTTTCTTTTGAATTTTTTTACTCCTCCAAATTTAGTTGTCTCAGTTTGATTTTTACATAAAATTTAATTTTATTGTTTTATGTAATTAATAAATGATAATATCAATAATATGTTAATTCGAGCAGAAAGAAATCTGTTTTTCTTAAATAAAGTTTTTAATTCAAGTTTTGTGAATGAGAAAACAAGTCTCTCAAAGAGCTTATCCTTACGGGATCTAATATAATTCGATTTCAAATTAGTTGAAAATTAATATAACTTTTAGATATTAAGAGATTAGTATCACAATTTTTATTTAATTAAAATTACTTAACAAATCTTACATATAAGAAGAAAAAAAATTTCAAATTGTCATCGTTTTTTACATAATTAAATTTTATATAAAAGTTTAATTAAAACAACTAAATCTAATTGGAGGTAGTAATGTTTTGTCTTGATCTTATCTTTGTTTTCTAACTCTCCCTCTTTCTCTTGTTTTTTTTTTTTTAACTTCTTTTGAAGACTTGTTTATTGGAGCTGCATGATTCTGGTTTTGCCGCATTTACGAAAATGCTTAATACTATCCAAGGTTTTTTTCTGCTGCCTCTCTCTTTTATTTATATATATATATGATGATACATACACATGAAAATTATCAATTTTAACGATATAAATAATAAAAATTATTAATTTTAATAGCCTGAATAACAAAAATTGTCAATTTTAACGGCACAAGTAACAAAAAAACTGTTAATGTATAACGGAGTGTGTAACTTTGCAATATGTATATATCATTTTTCATATTGTAATTATTTGAACTTTTAACTTGATTCTATTTATTTATTTATTTTCTTATGCCAAATTTATAACTTGTTTGATAATGGTACCTTCAGATGTGGATTACACCATTATGCCCATATACTCCAATACAGAGGAATCACAAAAATGGATTGCTCGTGTTTCCGGCAGAGGTGCTCTTCTGCAGTTTCTAGTTATGTTAAATAAATTACAACCCCATTTACAGATTGTAACGATAGATTATACGTTCATAGACTTAACAAAAAATGATATTGAAATGCCAAACTGTAAAGCTACGGCGCTGCCACCACCATCCTCAGAGGCTGCCGCTGCCGCCACCAAGCCTGAACCACCTCCCACCACCACCACCACCACCAAACCCAATAAGCCTTGCTGTTTGATGTGAATTGTTGGATATTTAATCTAGTAGATTTTTCAAAAATAGTTCCTATGATATCTATTGAAGAACAAGTTATACGTCTGTTTCCAGTCGTGCATGATTGATTTTTACTGATATTGAAATTTCATTTATGAATTTTTTTTTAACAATAGGAAATGTGTGGTATAAGGGAAAATATAAAGAGAAAACATTCAACGACGTGTTGATTCGAGTGGAAGAAACTCGAGATAACTCGATTTCCTTTAAGTAAGATATTGAATTCGAGTCTTGTGAATGGAGAAACAGGTGCTGGAAGAATTTCCCCTCAAATAGGGTCTGACATGATTTAATTTCAGATTAATCAAAATCTAATGTAGTTATCGGATATCAAGAGGTTAATAAAAAATAACAATAATAAAAAAAAAAAAAACAAAGAAGTTATCGTTCATTTTATGTTTAGTTTTGTCCTTTCTAATTAATACGGACAGTTTTAGAACCTACATCAAATATCTCTGTGATAGTGTACTTCAGCACTTGTCCTAAATTATCCCAATTATATCGTTGCTCGTCTTAATATAAATAAAAAGGCTAGAATCTCTGTTCATTTCATATTCTTTTTGTCTTTATACTCAATCCAGTTGAGCAATTTTAGAAAATAAGTTATGAAATTTGTGCAAGAGGATGAGTTTGAAAATTAAAACTTCACAAATATTAATTGTCCTATATGAGATAAAAGTAATATCAGGAGGATGAGGTTATTTTTATCTTTTTCACCAAAGCATAGACCATGAAATAGTCTCATCAATATATCAAATTACAAAAATAAAGACTAACAATTTTTGAGGTTAAGATCAACGTCTTTTAAACTTGAATTCAAGTTATTAGTAATAATTAATTTCCACACTTATATATTATTCACAATCATACTATTCTTTCAATGTGAGATTAGGGTATTATAAATGATTTAGTTCAATTCTAGATGGTAGAAGGGTTTATTTACAAATTTAATAAAACCACTATGATAATAGATGAGATTGGTAACAAGTTCTTTTATGAGTTTTTTTATCTAATTTCTTATTCTAAGAGATAAAATTGGAAATATTAAATCTTGTAAGATGCATGCTTTCAAAGGTGAAACAATGCTTTGGGAGACTGGCTGTAGTATAGATCAGAATTCCCATATTCAACATTTGAGAGTTAAGTTTATTTGAAAAGTGCTTCCAATCATCCCAAGAAATGTTGCCAAAAGGTTGTACCCTTTGTTCTCAGATATTGAAGTTTACACAAGCATTAAAGTCTGATTTCAAGCTTCTGTGATCTTTGAAATTATTTCAAACAAAAAGTGCAGAGCTGCCACATTCACATTCACATTTACTTGGGAAATTAAAACTTTTGAAATACTTTGAAGTCCCAAAAAGTTTCATTAGATCAGCTCTGCCAAGAACATTCCACAAACTCTACAATTTGCAAACATAGGCTTTGTAATCCTCCAAACCAACATGGGATTCCTAATCATCCTGATAATCTTACAAAGCAAATTGACTTGAGGCATATTCATCAAATGATCAACAAGCCCAAGCTGAGGCATATTCATCAAATGATCTTAGAAAAAGTTTCATTAGATCAGTTTTATCAGAAACATTCCTAAAGCTTAACAATTTACAAACATTTAGAGTGTTAAACGTCCAACATGGGCTTCCTAAGTCCAATAAAGCTGATTGATTAGAGGTATATTTATCAAATGATGAATGTTGGTTTCTAATTTCTAATGCAAGAGCTTTTAAATGATGAATATTGGTTTGTAATTAAGCAAATGATATGGTTTCACTAGTTGCAGCTATCATTAGAGGAACACTAAGTGGTCACATTGAACACAATAAAAGTTCAAGCCACCATCAAACAAAGTAGTAATATATAAGTATATATATATATGTGAAGGGTCTAAGCAATGCAATCTCAAGTCTTGTAAATAAGAACACCAAGTCACTTTAAACAAAAATTAGAAGGGACCATAAACAAAGCTATTGGATGCCAGAGAGATCCAAAATCCAGAATGGCGGGTCTTTGAATCAAGAAAATAACTAATAGGTAAGGAACATACATATATATACATAGAGAAAATGATTAAGCAAGATAAAATGGTGAAATTCAAAAAACAGATAAAAGAAGAAATATATGGAAGCTAAAGAATATGTTCTCTTGTAATCAACAATCACCTAGTTCAAGTTTTCCGGAACCCAAATTCTAAATCATGATCATCAAGAAAATGAGACTGAGATTGTCTATCTCCCAATAGAAGCCGCAGAGGGATGGCGTCTCCTTGCCCCAAATCCACCATATAATCCACCTATTCAAGCCAAACTCAAATTGAGAGAAAACATATGCACAAAAATAGAAGAAATCAAGATGATTGAGAAGAAATTAAAACTGTACCTTCTAGTGTGTTTGGATTGAGGGAGTAGAGTCAGAGAAAAATGTCTCTCTCACCTTTTTTTTTTTTTTCATGTGTATATATATATATTTACAAGGGACAGATTAAACCCATAA
>BPVZ01000173.1:150488-160865 GCA_020521535.1 Rubroshorea leprosula | reverse complement strand
GGTTTTTGACCGGTTTTGACCGGTTTTGACCTCAAACGGTTTTTTTATGTGAACCGAACCGTTTTTATCACCGGGTACCGGTCCGACCGGTTCAACCGGCCGGTCCGGTCCGGTTTTAAAAACCTTGGGTCCAGTGCAATAGTCCGGGTAGAAAAGGCAGAATACCCAAATCTACCCCTAAAGTATAGTGGCAGGGACAGATCCACCATCAAACAAAAAACAGGGACAAATCCACCTACAAAATTTTAGACTTGGACAAATCACCCCAAAGTTAACGTGTGACGTCATTTGACATCAGTAATCTGTTAATTTGACGTCATCTAATGTCAACAATTCATTAACGAATTAACGAATTGCTAATATCAAATGACGTCACACGTTAAATTTGGAGTGATTTGTCGAAGTCGAAAGCTTTGTAAGCGGATTTATCCCCGTTTTTTGTTCAATAGTGGATCCGTCCCTGCCACTATACTTTGGGGGTGGATTTGGGTATTTTGCCGGTACAAAAAACGTTCAACCTTTTTTTTTACCATTAAAAGGGATTGCACCAAAAATTAACTGTAAATTGTCTTGGGGCTAAAAGACACAAACTTAAGAAGCAGGAGGATTTTCTAAGGAGATTTCATCCCATCTGAATACGCAAAAACCCTAGATAAGGCTGAAATTTCCACTTCTTTCTTATCCTTGACTTTTCTCTTTCTTGGTCTTCTCCCATCTTTGCACAATCTCCATGGTTCAAGTTACAGCATCCTGGGTCGTCTCCTCTGTCACAAAGGCGGCACTTGACAAGGCCGTCAAACATGCTACCGACCGGATCTCCTTTGCGTGGGGGTTTGAAGGAGGAGCCGGCAGATCTTGTCCACTCCCTTACCCTGGTTGCAGCAGTGCTTGAACATGCAGAAGAATTGCAGTACAGTGAGCCGGTGGTGAGGATCTGGCTACAAAATTGCATGTGATCCTCTGGATGTGTTGGATCTGCCCCTTGGCTTTGTTGTAGCCAACAAACTTGAGAATATTAAAGATCGTTTGGTGAAGGTGAAACAAAGATGCTGTGTTTTTTCAGCTGATTGCTGATGCGAAGTGGAGTAGTCTTCCTCCAGGTCAGTCTCTTCCTGTAGATTCCATGCTGCCTGTTAATTTCAATGTTTTTGGAAGGGATGATGATGTTTCACAATTTATGGATTTGTTGCATGCCTAAAAAGGATAGAGATTTCATTTCTAGAATTTCTGTAATAGGTATGCCAGGTGTTGGGATGAACAAAAAAATCTATGATCTAGTTGCTTGGGTTTGTCTATCTGATGAGTTTGATGAAGAAAAAGTCTTGGGGGAGATGTTAGAGCATTTTAAGGGTACTACTGCTGCTCCAAGAAGCAATAGTAATGCTTTGCTTCAAGATCTTGCCAAAAGTAGAGAAAGCAGAACTTTTCTTCTCAATCTTGGTTATGTGTGGAACCATGATCGGCACAAGTGGGATGCTTTATATTATCTTTGTTAAAAATTGTGCAAACTTCTGGGAACTGCGCTGTAATAGCAATTGTAATGAAGGGGTGACATTGGTGGTGGGAAGCACACTTCCTATTCAGAATCATTATCTGGTGGAGGCGCTTTCAAATGGTGAATTTTGGTTTATACTTTATAATTAAGCAGATGGTTCTTGGATCTTCCGCAACAAAATCAATATCTTCAGATTTGGAGGCTATTGGGCAACAGAGTGCAAAACAATGTGGAGGCTTGCCACTGGTTGTAGCAGTCACTGGAGTAACACTGAGTCATCAAGATGGCCCAAGGGTTCCTTCACGAATCTGATAAATTTGATGAAACCACTGTTACAGTGGAGGGGACTAGTAACAAGTTCTTTGATGAGCTGTTATCTAATTCTTTATTCCAGGAGGTGAAAAGAGAGAGATTTGGAAATATTAATTCTTACAAGATGCATGATATAGTGTATGATTTTGCATTTATCTGTTGAGAAGGGTGAAGCTCTGATTTGGGGGACTGGTTGCAGCATAGATGAGAATTTCAAATCAGAGTTTCACCTTTTGAAACAGATAATGCAAGATCATGCACTACATCATGCATCTTGCAAGAATTAATATTTTCATATCTATCTCTTTGCATCCCTTGGAATAAGGAATTAGATAACAGGTCATGAAAGAAATTGTTACCGGTCTCCTCCATTGTGACAGTCGTTTCATCAGATTTATCAGATTCGTGAAGGAACCCTTGGGTCATGTAGAGTTGAACTAAATCTTTTTCTTTTTTTCTTTTTTTCTTTTTTTCATTTTCAATCCTTTTGAAAAATTGAGCAAGGAAAAGCATAGAAGCAGATGAAGCTGAGTGAGACCAATTTGTATCTGAGTGAATGATATGATGAATCCAATCAACAGACTTCTTGTCTTTTCAAACATGTTAGTTATAGTAATTATATTGATAATAAGTCTTGAAGCAGAAGTGACTGCTGCTCTTATGCTTTTGTTAGTCAAAAACAGGAGGAAAATTTTGTTAATTTGCTGGCTTCTTTCATTGCCAACTTCATCATGTTAAGCTTTCCTCTATGCGTATTTTGAGTTGTAACACAATTTTAATATAGAGATAAGAAAGTGAGTGCTGTTTGTTGGAAACTCATTTTTGACAGAATTCCTAACCTGTATGACCTGCTTAGAGGAGAATTTTTCCTGCCTCTATTACCATTGCATCCTCAATTTGAGGAGTGAGGGATGCAGATGCTAACCACTTGTTTGTGAGATGCAATTTTGCATCGGGATATACGGTTTAAAATTTTTAGTTGGTTTGGCTTCTATTTTGTTCTCTCAAACTCCATTGCAGATTTGTTTGAGCAAATTTATGTTAGATAATTACTTGGTTTGCTGCTCTATGGACCATTTGAAGTACAAAAAACAACAGCATATTCAAGAACATTCAGCAAGTTAACATTCAAAAGACTTTTAAGCTGTAGATCCTTCTTCTTGGATTATTAAATCTGAATTTCCTTAAGCCAATTTCTCCTTTTTGAATGGCTTCACTCCCCTGTTCAATGTTTTGTTTCATTGCCGTAATGGATGGAACCAAAGACGGGGATGGTTTAGGCTTAACTTATGTTGCTGCTGTTTTTGAAATCTCTTATGGCAGCTTTCGGTAGTGTTGTGCGTAATAACAAAGGAATATTCAAACTAGTTGTTCTTTGGAAGGTGTAGCAGTTGGCTGTGATATTCTGGTAGGAAGTGTATCTTATGCTAGTAACAATCTAATAACTGAATGTAACTAGGGGGAGGTCACCATCATATCTTAGCTGAAGGGTGAAACCATGGCACTTGAATTTTCATTTTTAAGAGGCTGGAAGGCTTCCTCAATAACATCAAATGAGCTCATCTATCAAGTGTGCAGCCTTTTCAACTTGACCATTAAACCCTTAAAGCTTTTCATTTCATTTGGAAATATAAAAACTCAATAACCCTACGCCAAACTGATTCACCAATAGAGGCAAAAACATTTGCAGCAAGAAGCAGATACATTGATTTTAGCTACTTAAAAGAAAGTAGTAGTATCATGAAAGTTCAATCAACAAAAAGAGCTAGGGAAAGACTGGTCCCTCAATAACCCTCATGTCATGACTAAGTTCAGAATTATCTCCTTCTGGAGTGAGCCCGCATGTATTTTGAATCATAGAGAGGTGAAGTTGGCAAGCTGCTCTTACCAAAACCTCCTCCAATGTTCAGCATCTTTAACCTTCCAGACAACATAGCAATTCAGGTAGGAGCACCATGTTTGATCAAAGAGAGCTACCTGTGATTTAAAAGTCGTGATCATGATGCAGAATCAGACCCTTCATCAGAACACTGTTTGCGCCCCTCCAAATATAATAGTTTTCATAAACAACTCAAATTCTTGAGATGTCAAAAGTACATCCTTTGCCAGGATTAAGACCAAAATCTGGTCTTAAAACTCAATATTATCAACTGTAGTGTTTCAGCTGATGTTCAAAAAGGGGGAAAAGAAAATCAACTGTAGTGTACAACAGTTTTTACTCAATTATGAAAATTGGCCCCCTGTCAATCCCAATTCTTGTTAGGGATGTACACTTCTCAAGTCAGCTTTGTCAGGAGAATGCAAATCGTAGAAATCTGCCAAATAGGCTATAGCCTCTGAGTTAGTGTCACAGATCCTCCACAGTGATGAAACCTCTCCCTTGGAGACAGTCCCCCAATGCTCACAGTCATCAAGAAAGTCAAAAAGCTTCTTGTAAAATGAATTGTAGTTCATCACAATGAACGGAACTGGAAGCTCTGACCCAATTCTTTGGAGTTGAATTAATGCCATTATCTCAAACATTTCATCTAGGGTGCCAACACCACCAGGGAAAGCAACTACAGCAGTCCTGTCAGTATTGCAACTCCTAACTGCAGCATCAACTAAGCCATGTTTTCTAGCAGAGAAAAACCTGCATATGTTTGCAAGAGGATTATGAGATTCTCTTGGCTTAAATTTGTAAATTTTTCATCAGCATCGTTTACCTGCATGTAAGATAAGTTTCTGAAGGCAGGTATGGATGGAAATTTGAGGCAGTCCATTCTCCAGCTTCTTTTCTAACCTTGAACCCACCTACTGGTTTTCCTGCTTCTAGAGCACCTTTAATAGCTGCATCCATGAGCCCGGGACCAGCTCCTGTCCATGTGGTACAGTCCAAAAGGCTAGCCACCTGCTAAGCAAAAAGAAAAGAAAAGAAAAGAAAAGGAGAAAATCTCAGCTGTTGGGGGAACTTGTTTCTCACAACTTGTGGTTTGCCAGAAGGATTTATGCAGGAACTACATAAAATCAACTTGCCTCTCTACCAAGCTCCAGTGCTTGCGCATAATGTGGATGGTCAGGACCCATCCTCGATGAACCCAAATACACAACTCCCCTGCCAAGCCTGTGTATGAGTTCATAGCATCTTTCTATCTCTTTCCTGACCTTTCCGATGAGAAAGTCAAATCAGCAAATCATCTTCCCATAATTAATAAAAATGGTAAAAGTACTTAATCCTTTCACAACAGTTGACCTGTCTGGCAGTAAAGAATTAACAATAAGCAGCAGTAAAAAATGACATTATAAGCAGAAACTCAAGAGGAACTTGACAATTATGCTGTGATGGACTATAAGATCTACTTAACAAAAATGGCAGCAAGCAGAAAAAGGCAGAGCTATACAAGATATGCAATTCACTTGAGTCGAGAAAAGTTGTAGCAGAGCACTTGGAAATTCAGACTAACAAAACTAATCGACAGATAAACCTTAAGTAACCAGCATTTTTTACTCCTACACATGCTCAAAATTCCCAAGTGTGAGAACATAGAGTAAGACAGGGTCTCTTTATCTTGAAAAAAGGAAAAGTAAGAGAAGGTCTCCTCTCATCATTTTTCCTTCAGTTAATTGCACTCTTCCAGATTAAGAAGCATCTTTTTCCTATTAGCAACAACATAATAGACAGACTGACTAAGCATTCGACCTCCTGAATGCTGATCACCCACCATTACTGGCTAAAATCCAAACTAGGGCGTCTTGAATTGGTAACCAAGAGATATTTCTGATACCAATTATGAGCAGCTTCACCTCCTACAGTATGTTTCCCAGTGTTTAGCAGAACGTACTTGATAAAGACAACACTATAAATTTTTTTTTTAAAGAAAAGGGGAAGCAAGAATGAAGATAGAATGCTCAAGCATGCCAAAGTTCAAGCCAAAAATTGCCTAGTTCAGTCTCAAATGGAATTCAGGCGCCAAGCTACTGAACCCCAATTCAAGCAAAAATTGCCTACCGAACCTGATGAACTAATTCTACTACTCTAGATAGAATGCTCAAGCAGACCAAATTTCAAGCCAAAAAATTACCGTCATAAAAGTCTCAAATGGAATTCAGGCGCCAAGCTACTGAATATTTATCACTACCACTATATATATTTTGTGGCTCTACAAGTCAACAAAGCTCCCTTCAAACAAAAAAGAATACCTCCCAAAATAAAATTAGGATTAACATACAATTTACCAATGTACCAAGGAAAGTTTCAGCAGAATTACAAATAGAAATGATACAAGCTGATGATTTTGAGTAGAATAGAATATGGGGGTCACCTCATTGGGGCTTTTTCTCTCTTCAAATTCGATTGATTCACGCCGGCACAAGGAAACTTTTCCTTGGGTGTCATCCTTGAACTTGTTGCCCAACTGCAAAGCAGCACTATATCTCTCTTTCACAGGGAAAGACTGAAACTTTACAGTCCTGTAACTGAAACCTCCTACAGAAACAAAGGAAGCCGGCGAACCCAACATGAAGACCCCCATTCTTAGTTGTTCTAAAAGGGTTTGAGCCAAAACTGGTTGATAAAAGTAATGGGGGTAGTTGTCTTCAATGGAAAGGTTGCGCCTTGATTTGCAACTATTCTGGGCCTTTCAGGAAGCTTTGCCAAGACAAGATGAGAGATTTGATCCCAAATTGGTTAAGTTGGTGCCATTGTTGAACAAAGTGGGCAGCTTTTTCCTTATTCCCACCCAGACGTGGACATCTTTTTGGTTTTTAGTCTCCATGACCATGATCATGCCTGTTTGGGCTTGGACTAGACGATGCAGTGGAGGCTACAGAGTGGGTTGAGCCCGGAATTGTAACACTTATTGACATTTTTAGCCTAAAAGAAATCCAAAAACATCGAGGTTAAAGTTGTAATTTAATGAGCTAGGGTTTTTTTGGGGTACAACCAGGCAAACCTCTTTTTCTTTACCTCCCTTCACTCCTACGGTCTGAAGATTCGGCGACTAGCTTGACACAGAGAAACCCTAGAGCAACTCTCTCTCTGCCAACATGGGTGCTTTGAGATTTCGCTACTTGTTCTTGAATCACATGTTTGGTTTGGTGATGTTGATCTTGATGACTTGCTTGTGTTTTCTGCAGGTATTTCCCGTGATTCGATGCACAAGAGGCGTGCCACTGGAGGCAAGAAGAAGGCTTGGAGAAAGAAGAGAAAGTAATTTCCAAATCCCTTTCCTTTTGTTTGTTTCTTTTGGTCTATCCATGATCTATCATCCTTTCTTTGTATCCTCAGTTTGCTTTTTTTGTTTCTCTGCCTCTGCTTTGCTTTATTTATTGTTAATTTTTAAGAGAACCAGCAGAATTGTTCTATCTGAATCATAGCTACCGAAATTGTATGTTTTGCTTTCCCTGTTTTGTTGAAATTGGGCATTGGTTGTAGTGTTAGTTTATATGAATGGATTTACATTGATTTGAATATTCAGTTAATGGGATGGTAAAGGATTCGGTTTTTTCTTTTGTCTCTTTTGAGATTATTGGGCTTAGCTACATGATCTTATCATTTTCATTTGTAAAGATATGAGCTTGGAAGGCAACCTGCAAACACTAAGCTGTCAAGCAACAAGACAGTGAGGAGGATTAGGGTTCGAGGTGGAAATGTTAAGTGGCGTGCTCTGAGACTTGATACTGGAAACTACTCGTGGGGAAGTGAGACTGTGACACGGAAGACCAGAATCTTGGATGTGGTGTACAATGCCTCCAACAATGAGTTGGTCCGTACTCAAACTCTGGTGAAGAGTGCCATTGTTCAAGTTGATGCTGCTCCGTTCAAGCAATGGTATCTCCAGCACTATGGTGTTGACATTGGTCGCAAGAAGAAACCCTCAGCTGCAGTGAAGAAAGAAGGAGAGGTAGGGCAATTCTCTTTTCTTCTTAAATATCATTTACCAATTGTCTATTCTTTTAAGATGAGGTCCTAAGTTCTGTTTTTAAACCTCTGGTTATGTTTTATTCCATCTAGTGTGCTGCCTCTCAGAGAGCCAGTGGATTCACATGCAAGTAATTATAGCTGTTATGCTTTCATGTTCAGTTTGTTTTCATCTTGCTGGTTTGTAGGAAGGTGAAGCCCCTACTGAGGAGGTGAAGAAGAGCAAACATGTCTTGAGGAAGCTGCAGAAGCGTCAGCAAAATCGTGTTCTTGACCCACATATTGAGGAGCAATTTGGAAGTGGTCGATTGTTGGCTTGTATTTCATCTCGCCCTGGCCAATGTGGTCGTGCTGATGGGTATGTCTATGTCATGTCTTTGTGTGTTTTCTTACAATGCTTTGAACTAGATATTTGTCTCCCTCTGTCCTTCATTGTTTAAATTTCATGGTTAGGTATTCCAAGATTTGTGTTTTTTTGCTAGCATAACAGTGTAGGCTTTCCACTTCCTCTTAACATGTAGTAATGCGATGATTTGTGACAGATATATCTTGGAGGGCAAAGAGCTTGAGTTCTACACGAAGAAGATTCAGAGAAAGAAGGGGAAGGGAGCCGGTGCTGCCTAAAATTTTGTTACTTCTATCAGTTGAGAGTGTCTTTGTCAGTCTATTTTTACCCTTTTAGGAATTGAACTTATAAAGTTGTGTTTTATGGGTGAACCTTTAAGTCTCTGGTTCTTTACTTGTTCCATAAACCTTTGAGTTTGTGGGTGAACGAACCTTTTAAGTTTGTCGATTTAGTTATCAAATCTCAATACAGTTGATCGAAAAGTACAATAACATAGGCTTAGAATAAGATATTCATGTTTTTAAGGTCAGACTGCACTCGGGGCTGAAATTACTAAAATTTCATTAATGAAATAACATAGGTATGAAATTCATTAAGAAGAATAAATTCAGAAGATAAGATGTATTTTTTTTTTTTTTGAACAATTTTGGTATTATTTACAGGTATATATGGAGGAGGGGGGAAATGAGTTCCATAGAGTTCGAATATGTCACTCACGGAAGTGAACAGTTTTAATCTTGAATCAGGTCCAATACTACTAGGTCAGAAACGGGTCATTCGATAAAACTGTATTTTTAATGTGTAACTTACTAAAAAAACACATTTTTGATTTCCTTAAACACAGAAGTTGATTCCAGTCAAATACCTAACTCTGATTACAATCAAAGTTTATGAGGTTTATCTTCTATTGATAGGTGACATGCGGAAATTTTTTGAGGTTGATACCATGTAAGTTCATTGACGAAGAAGGTAGAATAAGTTGTTAATGCCTGCATCGCTCTCCCCTCCCAAAATTGTTTGTTTGTTTGTTGTAACAGGTCACTGCAACTTTGGCCCCTGCTCAAAGCAATTCTGCAAAACACTACACAATACACATGTAGAGTGCAATCCCAATCTAAAAAATCGTTCTGAATTCTAATGATCACTTCTCAAAGTACGACCAAAGGATAAAGAGGGTTATAAAAAGGGTAATTTGGAAGTTCCATAATGCTCAACATTCTATTTCTTATTTGGCGAAAAGCACCACTTGTATTGAAAATAAACCAAAGTCATATTAGAACAGGAAAGAAAGATAACAGCACTCAATAAAGAAACCTAAATGTAAAAAAATTGAAATTTATCTCTATTGTTTGCCATGTCTCTTTCTCAACCTTTCTTTGACAAAATCATTCCGAGCTTTGATTCGAGCCTGTTGAGGGGCAACATTTACATAAGAGAAATGTGTACCGATGGCGAAAAGGCCAGCTCCAGCAAGGAAGCACCCCACAGTCATGGCCAGTTTCTTGGGTGTAGAAGGGAAACACAAAACCATTTGTCTTATCAGCAAAGAAAGCTCTGCCACATACACGCACAGCAAGCCGTGGTGGTTTAGATCAGAGATCTGTCACAAAATCAGCCCTTATTTACAAAATATACAATAACTCTGAGCATAAACTAAATAAACCAAAATGGGTCACATGATAACAGAAAGAAACACAATTTAGGCTCAAACAATAGCTGAAAATTCAGAAAACAAGAAACGTAATAACATTCTCTTTGCAAAAAAAGGCATTATTTAGGCCCATAAACTCGTGGGTTACTGATAAAGAATGAAGCAAATTTCTCAGAGGCAATTCACCATACACATGGAGGGGGTTCTTGACTAAACCCCCTTACATAATCTTTCCTTGAATAATCAGCTGCGTGATTAATTTGACGGATAAATTAGAGCAGCAAAGATGAATACTGAGCAGGTAGCTAACCTTTTGATGAAGCAGGAGCTGGAAAGGAGTTGATTTGAAAGTGAAAATCTGATGGGGGGTTTTTCTGGTTTATGGGTTTTCTTCCGTTAAGAAAATGCAATTCAGGAAAAGGAAGGAAATTTGGCAAGACTGAAGGTATTATTAGATGAAGGGTTGGGCGTCTGGTTCTTCCATGGCTGAGATCTTCATGAAGATGAAGAAGATGATTATGGTGGGTAATGAATCAAAAGTGTTTAGGCTAAATACAAATGCGTTGATCTTCAAAAAGGAAAGGTTTAATACCCAATTTGGTCCTTAAACTTTCATTTTAGAACTTAGTTCGTCCTTTAACAAATGAAAGCACCCAAGTTGTCCTTTAACTTCA
>BPVZ01000173.1:0-10822 GCA_020521535.1 Rubroshorea leprosula | reverse complement strand
TTAATAAAAATAAAGTTAATTTCTATTTTTTATATGTAAATTAATGACAAAAAATACAATAAATATATTTCATAAAAACACATGTTAAAAATTTCCTTAATTAATATGATTTGTTTCTCAACATGTTAGTTTTCTTCTCTAAAAACAAAAAACCTTATTGGGCATTAATTAATATTGTTTGCTTTTCAATATTCATAGATACGTAGAGTGACTTTTTACCTAACGTTATTGCTAAGAAGATGTCATGGTGGTTGGGCAGTGAACCTTATCTTCTAATTAACTAAATCCTAGTGATTTGGTATGTGTAATCCAGATTTATTAAAATAAGAGGGATAAGAAAAAAAAAAATGGATTGGAAGGAGCTTTGAAAGTTATGGAGGAAGAGCTCAAGAGCTTTCTTAAGTTATGGGTTAATTTATTTAGCCATTGCATCCCTATGGTATTCTTTCTACATTGCAGCAAATATCCCAAAGAGGATTTTTCCTCCCCATCAGTCTCTCCTCTTATACTCTCCGCAGGCAGAATGTTGCTTTCATTGTATGGTAACTTCAAGCTCCTTTTGTGCTGCTTTGATCAAGGCCCTCTATCCCCACCCCCCATCACAACTTCTTCATTTCATCTCTACAGCCTCTCGATCTCCACATCAAAATAAAACAATTTCCACTGGCGCCTGGAAAATCCCAAGGAAAACCTCAAAATTCATTTCTTGCAAAGAAGGAGATTATGGGCGGAAAATGGCCATTTCTGAGTGTAATCTCGAGGCCATATATTTGGTGTTGGAATTTCATTTAGTGACAGCTGTTTGGCTCTTGTTTTCACCATATATTGTTGACAGAAATGGTATATATGCAGGAAAATAATACTCAGCTTGGTGGTGAATTTTGTGAAGGGACTACTATATATATTGTATAATTAATGTATTGAACTTCTATTTGTGAAACTATATAATGTTGGAAAAATTATTTAAGAATAATTTTTGTGTATCATTTTTTAATACAATCTTATGCGTTATTTAAATAATTAATTTTTTTTATTTTTTTGAGACTCATAATATTAAATATATTCATTTATTTAATAACATATAAAAAAAATTATATAAAAAATTATTGCTATATTACTGCTCATAACGTTAACATGTTGTCATTTTTCATAGGAATGTTCTAAAAGTGGAAGTTTAAAAAGGAAAGGAGTATTCTTGTTGTGTAATTATATATATACACGTATCTGTGATGTACTGAAAAAAAGTAATCCATGCATGCACCCCATTTTTTCTGAATAACATAAAAATCCCCAGTGCAATTGACGGTGGGGTTCGTGGTGGCAACCGCCATGTGGCTGTGTTTTTTAAGAAAATGCTGCCACGGGGAGCGCACTGAGGAATATTGCAATGCTTTGCTAGTTCTTAAAAAGGCTTTGTTTGACACCCAATTTTGGGTGGCTGTGGAAGTCCATCTTGCTGGTGACGAAAAGAAAAAAAAGGAAAAAGAAATCGCTTGCCACTTGCATTGCTTGTTCTCTAAATACAAAAATGGCATGAAATAACAAAGTACCCACCACCCACCCATACCTTCACCTTTTCTTTGTATATTTACGTTAGTACAATCTTGCTCCTATTTTCTTCATTGTATATATATATATATCTATATTTTTTGAAAATTTCTTCATTGTATATTTGTTCCTTAAATTTGTGGGAAAGCTTCTCTATAGTCTAGATATATATTTTATTCTATGAAATATTATCCTTATTTTTTAACCCCAAAAAAGTCAAAGAATGGAAATATCATATGGGGTAACTTTTGTATTAAAAGTTCTCTTTTATTTTTTTTTTTATACATAGTTCTATATTATTCTAGTTGGGTTAAAATAAGAGATTTTTTAAAAAAGAGTTCAAAAAATCAAGATGTTTTATCGTTCAAAACGTCTATTACAATCATGTATTGAGTGGATCTATCCCTAATATTTACTCAATAAATAGTTGTAATCGACATCTTAAGCATTAAGTCGTCTTGATTTCTATATTTATGTTTTTGTTTAAAAAAAAAAAGTAAGTGGGGTTTAAGGCCCAAAAACTGAAGCCCAAGACCAAAACAATTGTCTCCTCTCTCTCTCTCTCCCAAATTGTCCATTAAAGGGTAAGTAAGGGCACAATCAGACTCAGATTCAGATGCCATAAATTCATCATTCTTTAAATACAAACACAGAAACAGAGGAAGAGAAAAACAGGGCGACTCGATCTGTGCTCTAATTGGCGGCTTGATCTTGCATTTTTCATAAGTAATTCTTCTTCATTCCATTCCTTTCGTTTTATGATCTCTCCTTCAGCTCTTCTATTCCGAATTGTTCCCCAATTTCTTTCCTTTTCTCAATTTGTTCATGTTTTAGGGTTTCTTATTAATTTATACGCGTTTTCTGAATTTGGGATTGTCTAAATTTGATTGCTTTTTGGAGAATTGGGTTGTCTTCAGCTCACTGCAATAGGCTGCTTTCATCTGGTTTGTACTTTATATTTTAACTTCAATTCGGTGTCTTTCTAGTTGATTAAGAATTAGTTTTTCTTTTCTTTTTTTTTTCTTTTTTTTTTGTTTGCACTTTTTGTAGCCTTTTCAGCTGCAACCTAGCTAGAAGCTGCGTTAGTTGCTTTGAATTTTTTGTATATGCATGTGCAGGTGAATATGTGTACGCTCAGGCATTCAGTTTTAAAAGCTTTTCCTTTATGGGTTTTGGCCCGAATCCTTGTTAGGAGGTTGTATTTGAATTTGGAATGGTTTGCATTATGGCATTTGCTAATATTTTAGTTGTTCCCTTATTGCAATCATAATCTCTTTTGATGTCTTCTTGATTATAAGGGTTTTTAGCAGTCATGCTTATCTTTCTAAAAAATGTTCTTATTTCTGCTCATCAGTTATTGGTCTGGTGTGTGTATATATATATGATAACACAGTAAGTGGTTGGATAATGGCTGTTGAGGCTCCTGCCAAACGGGTTTATGATTTTAATAATGATGAAGAAGATGATGATGCACCTCTAACCTTTAAAAGAAGTCATACCCAATCCTCTAAGCAAAATCAGTTAAAGCCAGAAGTAAAGAAGCCAGTATCTCAAAGACCTGATGAGCAGTCCGGGAAGCAGGCATCTGGTATACGATCTCCTAATGGTCAAAGCTCCAATGTCCCAAAGACTAAGACAAATCCATCTTCCAAGGCATCCCTGGTTAAATCTCCTGTAGCAAGTCCAGCACCATCAACTTCATCTGCCAGGGCATCACCAGTTAAATCTCCTCTATCGAGTCCAGCACCATCAACGTCATCTGCCAGGGCATCACCAATGAAGTCACCGGTGGTGAATTCAAGGGCATCAACTTCATCGAGTTATCAGCCGAAACAGGCAGTGAAACATACTGCTGCTGTTAAGGAGGAGAAAAGCCCAATTAAAGGTGAAATTGAGCCAAAGAGTGAAGAGGAGGATTCTGAAGATGATGTCCCTCTGAGTGCCAGGCTTAAAGTTAACTCTGGCACTTCTGCTCAAGTGACTGCACCAAAGACTAAGACAAATCCATCTCCCAAGGCATCCCTGGTTAAATCTCCTGTAGCAAGTCCAGCACCATCAACTTCATCCGCCAGGGCATTGCCAGTTAAATCTCCTCTATCAAGTCCAGCACCATTGACTTCATCTGCCAGGGCATCACCAATGAAGTCATCAGTGGTGAATTCAAGGGCATCAACTCCATCGAGTGATCAGCCAAAACAGGCAGTGAAACATACTGCTGCTTTTAAGGAGGAGAAAAGCCCAATTAAAGGTGAAATTGAGCCAAAGAGTGAAGAGGAGGATTCTGAAGACGATGTCCCTCTGAGTGCCAGGCTTAAAGTTAACTCCGGTACTTCTGCTCAAGTGACCACACCAAGACTGGTGCCCAAGACTGAAAACAAAGGATCTAATGAAGATTTGGATGATTCTGTTCCTCTTTCCTCAAGGTTCAACATGAAATCTAGTACTGGGACTTCAAGCAACAGACCTAAGGATACTGATGAGAAGAAACCAGTGGTCTCTAAAATTCAGCAGAATGGATTCACTGTTAAGGACAGGCAACAAAAGTCATCTGTTGTGTCAGGTAAGAGACCTCTTGATAAGGGCAATTCTGCAGACCAGTCTTCGGTTAAAAAGCTAAAGTTTTCAGATGCATCTACAACATTGAAAGCAGAAGAGAAGGCTGATGATGATGACCGCATTCCAATTGCCCAGAGAATGAAAAAGTCTACTTCATCGAATCCTAAATCATCATCTATGAAGCAAAATGCAACCAAGCTTACTTCTGCTTCATTTAAAAAGACAAATAAGAAGCCCAAGAAAGAGATGAAAAATTCAAAATACAGTAAGTCAACAAAGGTTCCACCCAGCTCTGGTGATGGGCAAAAAAAATGGACTACTTTGGTTCATAATGGTGTTATTTTCCCACCTCCCTACAAGCCTCACGGAGTTAAGATGCTTTATGCTGGGAAGTCAGTTGATTTAACTCCTGTACAAGAGGAGGTCTATTTCTATCTCAGTAGACATCCTCCTTTTACATTGATGTTTTCTGATTTTTTTTTTTTTTCAATAAGCATTGCTTGTTTCATTGAAATTCTAGAAGTTTTCACAGCTCAAATGTGCTGCCTGCTGATAATAACTTATCTCACTCCTCTTCTGTCCATTTGGCAGGTTGCAACTATGTTTGCTGTTATGAAAGACACGGATTACATGAGCAAGCCACAGTTCAAGAAGAACTTCTGGGATGATTGGAGTAAAATATTGGGGAAAAACCATGTCATTAAGGATTTGGAGAAATGTGATTTCACCCCAATATATGAGTGGCATATGAATGAGAAAGAGAAGAAGAAACAAATGACTTCTGAGGTAAGTTGGTTCCAAATAATTTTGCTTTGGCATGCACAATTATCAGTTAGCACACCAAGTTGATGATAAAATAACGTTTCCACAGGAATTGTTATTCCTTTCTTTTAGTTGGCCATGGTTCTTAGCTTTTCATTCTTTCATTTTATTCAGTAGCTATCTCATTATTAACCCACCACAGTAAAACACCCAATTTACTTTGTGATTCTTTTACTCATGTTTTTGATTCAATGTTTCATCCTTTGATCTATTAATGCCTTGTGTAGGAGAAGAAGGCACTTAAAGAAGAGAAGTTAAAGCAGGAGGAAAAGTACATGTGGGCTATTGTTGATGGTGTTAAAGAAAAGGTGAAGCGATGGTTTTTATAAATGTAGTGTTCTCTTTATAGTTCTCTGTGTCTCTGCATTTTTAGTTACTACATGGCTTGGGTAATATATTCTCCCAAGCCTTTTATTACTTGTAGTGCTTTCTTTTGGTTTCTCTATTCATTTTCTAATCTTCCTGAGAGAATGCTGATTTTTATGATTGTTTTTATTGCAGGTTGGGAATTTCCGAGTTGAGCCACCTGGTCTTTTCCGAGGCAGAGGAGAGCATCCAAAGGCAGAGTGACATCTTTCTAAAGCTATTGAAAGTCATTGTTTTCTATATGTGATGATCACAATTGAATTTTCCCTGTTCTTATGTACCCTTTTTGTTATTTATTGTCAGATGGGAAAGTTAAAAAGGCGCATCCGTCCAAATGACATCACAATAAACATTGGGAAGGATGCTCCAATTCCGGAATGTCCAATCCCTGGTGAAAGGTTGGAGATTTAGTTCTAATATATTTTGAAAGATTACGTGGTCATTTTTTATTTAGATTATTTTAACTTTCAGATCTTTTCCCTGACTTGGCAGATGGAAAGATATAAAGCATGATAATACTGTTACATGGTTAGCTTTCTGGAATGATCCAATTAACCCAAAAGAATTCAAGTATGTATTCCTGGCAGCTAGCAGTTCCTTGAAGGGGCAAAGTGACAAGGAGAAATATGAGAAATCAAGGATGCTGAAGGTAATCAGCTGTGTGCTGTAGTGCTTTTTTTTTTCTGCATTATGATATTTTTAATAAGAACTATCTACAAAAGCTAGATGTGTTTTGATTGCAGGATTACATCAAGAACATCAGAGCTGCATATACTAAGGACTTTACCAATAAAGATACCACAAAGAGGCAAATAGCAGTTGCTACTTATCTTATTGATAAACTAGCTCTTAGGGCGGGTAATGAGAAGGTGTGACGTGTTTGTAATGAAAAAATCTTTATGTGGATTCCTTTGGATTACAGGAGCTTATTTTAACACAATTTTATCGTTGATTATCTTATAAATGACTTAGCTTGCTTTTTTAGAGGATTTCATCTGTCTCTGTTACCTTTTAGCGGCATAGGGCTATAGAAAGTGCACTATTTTCAAGCTTTGGTTCATTTTCTGGTTGGCCATGTGCAGGATGATGATGAAGCAGATACTGTTGGTTGCTGCACACTTAAAGTAGGAAATGTTGAGTGCATCCCTCCAAATAAGATAAAGGTATGCTAATAACTATTATATACCAGCAACTATAGTGGTCTTAGTTTTAGATATGTCTATGCGTCCAACATGGATTCAAAGTTGTTAATTAATAATTATAGCCACGTTGCATATTTGTATCGTTTCTTTCTAGCTATTATGGTGCTAATAAATATACCTTTGCTTTATCTTTCAGTTTGACTTCCTTGGTAAAGATTCAATTCAATATGTGAACACAGTTGAGGTTGAGCTTCCTGTTTACAAGGCTATTGGCCAGTTTCAAACTGGTGAGCAAAAAGATCATTGGTATTAGTTTTCATGTTTTTCTTATTTTGTGATGCTTTTTTTGCATACATCTGATGATGGGCTATGCAAGAAGGGATAGTCCTCTCCTTTTCCCAAATCCTTCTCCACTGGACTGAAAGTTTCAAACCTGAGATATCTCTTAAACAGTTAAGCCACCCCCTTGGGGGCCTGATGCTTGTCAATGTGTATAATTGATCTTTTGTGCAGGAAAAAAACCAAATGAGGATCTTTTTGATTTGCTGGATACAAGCAAACTTAATGCTCATCTGAAAGAACTCATGCCTGGCCTTACAGCAAAAGTCTTCCGCACATATAATGCATCCTTCACATTGGATGAAAAGGTATGTGAAAATCAATGTTTTCACAGATATACATAAAAAACTTTTTATATATGTGTGCCTTCATCTTTACCAGGATGCTTCATGTAACATACCCTTAATGAAAGTCATTAGTATGTGGGAGCAAATGAAAATCTGTTGAAACAGAAACAGATTATTATTATTATTATTATTGTTCTTGTTATTATTATTATTATGTACAAAAAAGATTTATGAACTTTCAAAGCAGAGGATCAAGTTTTAAATTCTAATTTTATTGTTTATCAGTCATCTCTTTCTATTTGGAGTTTTGACTTTTTAGACCAATTCAGTTCTTGATAAAGAGATGATAAATTTTATTATTGACTAATTTGAATTGTAATTTACGTCATTTGCCTGTGTTGGAATTCTGATGTATTTTCTAGTTTTTGTGTATTTTTGATAACTTCTGTTTTTCTGGATTTTCCTTCAATCAGTTTCATGTTAGGATTTCCTTTTGATTTTATGACAGTTGAAAGAAACCAAAGATGGAGATGTTGCAGAAAAAATAGTTGTTTATCAGCATGCAAACAAGGAGGTAAGACATTTTATAATTAGATCCTTAGCTAATAACAATTAGATCCTTAGCTAATAACAATTAGATCCTTAGCTAATAACAATGTCTATTTTTAGTTATCTCTTTGGCATCAAAAATTTTGTCTTTTCTCCTACAACAGGTTGCAATCATATGTAATCATCAGCGAAGTATTTCAAAATCTCATAGTGCACAGATGTCAAGGTTGACAGAGAAAATAGAAGAACTCAAGGTAATTACTCTTACCTGAAAGTGTTCCTTGCTTGTATTGTTAAACTTTTAATTCTTGGATAACAGGGGATAGACTAGTCTTCTGCATGCATCAGCCTTGTGCATATTTGTCTTGCTTGTAGAGCTGTTGTTGCTTGTGAAAATGAAGAGACAGCTGCCATGTGTAATTTAGAACATTATCATTTCTTTCTTGGGGCTTGCATTCATGTTTCATTAGACTCCATGCACAAATTCCTGTCTGTGTGCATTGATGATACTCTATGCATATCATAATTCCTTTAGTTTCTTCTAAGGGCTTCTGCATTGGGCTGACTTTTGATCTCTTGCTTGTAGGGCGTCCTGAAAGGGCTAAAAATTGATTTGGACAGGGCTAAGAAAGGCAAACCGCCATTAAAGGATTCTGATGGGAAACAGAAGAGGAACTTGACTCCTGAAGCGTAATTTAACTTGTTCCCTTATTTTAGCTCTTTTTTATTTTTGGCTTCTTTACCCCATATGCTACTTCATCATGTGTCTCTGTCAAATATATGCAGCTTGGAGAAGAAGATAGCCCAAACCAATGCAAAGATTGAGAAGATGGAACGAGATATGCAGACCAAAGAGGATCTAAAAACTGTGGCATTAGGCACATCCAAAATCAATTACCTTGACCCTAGGATTACTGTTGCATGGTGCAAGCGACATGAAGTACCCATTGAGAAGGTAAAAAGTTATGCATTGATGTTTTAGTATGAAATAAAAATTAATTATCCATGGGAATTTACCTCTTATATTTTTAATGCAATTTAAACAGATTTTCAACAAGTCTCTTCTGGCAAAGTTTGCTTGGGCAATGGATGTGGATCCAGATTTCAGATTCTGATATCAACAAGTTAATGGTTCTTTGGCTGGCACCCTGGCCAAAAGGAAAAATTGGGATAAAAGGGAGAAGGTAAAAGGGCCTTCCATTTTTTCTGTTATAGTAATATTCAATTTCCATATCTTTCCCCCCATATTAGAGAGAAATTCATGTTGCAAGATCTGAGCCAATCTAATCTAATGAAGGGCGAATTTGCTCATTTCTTTTCAACTTAATACTGTTGAGCAACACCAATTGTTTGTTTGTAACCCTCGAATATCTACTAACAGTGAAAATGCCAGAAATATACTGAAGATGGATTCAGAAATAGAGTAGATTCCATTAATTTGATTACTTTGCCTCTCCAGTCGTTACAACATTTTTGTTTGATTTTGATGTGTACCAAGTATGAGGCATTCTTTTAGTGTACAATCAATCTCTCTTCCTCTCCCCCCATTAATATGTTATTAGAGATTTGAATATGTCATATTCAAAATGTCATATCCAAAGTAATTAGTCTCTCATTTTTCTGTTCTGAAATGTGAAGGAAGAAGAATTGTGCTTGGAGGTGAGCTAGATAGAAGTTGAAATCAGGTTTTAACGCATGTTATTTCATGAGAGGGAAAGTGAAGGATGAGAAAGACCGTGAATCAATCCGTAAATACGACATATAGTTTTTTTGTAGTTGTATGTATGTAGTATAAGAACATGGATTTTATTTATCATAAAGACTGCGTGACAGAGGACTAGACTAAAAACATACAGTTAAGCAAACAAAAAAGAACATTCCACATGAGAAGGAGAAGCAAAAGGACATGGAGATGAGGCAAGAGATGGAGATGAAGATAATGAAATATCAACCATTTTTCAGCGCTCAAAACTAAAACATGGTAGATATGCTTATTAGTATCAACTATTTTTCAGCGTTAAGCATTTGAAAATAAGTTATGCGTTTGTAAGATATCAACTATTTTCAAGCACTAAGTGTTTGAAAATAAATAATAATAACTTAAAACACGTTATGCGTTTGTTTTATTTATTATTTTTTAATGCTTAATGCTGAAAAATATTATTAAGTTTTTTCAATGTATATTTTTGTGTAAAAAAAAATTATTTGGCATGTGTGTTTTTCCATCAACATTTTTCAGTGCACAATGGTAGAAAATAAGATTTTTTTAGCACATTTTGAGTATTTTTCATCACAAAATCCAGTGAAAATAGTCTCTTTTTAGTAGTATCTGTACTTTTTTTTTTCTTTGTCAAAGTGTATTTAAACAAAACTGCAAGGATCTTCAAATGTCTAGGCGAAAGTTTGAATGAGTGAATGAAAGCAAAAGCAAATCCACACAATGGTTGACCAATGGATTGACAAACAGGAAAATCAACTAGATATGAAGTCTGCAACCTTACCTACCAATGAGTCCCGATAAAGGGAAAACGAATTTTTGGAAAAGAATTGTCATTTTCTGCTCGAGGATCTAATGTTAAATATTCTAAAATTTTAATCAATACCCCATATGGAGATTAATACAATTACTTGAGAAAATAATTTTAGAAACTGATAACTAATTATGTCAATTGAATAATAGTGTGTATATTTGTGAAGAATTAATTTCATTGTCTTATAAATATCAGGCTTAATTCACAATGGCAAGATTACATTAAAAAAAAAAAAATCAAAATGAGACTAGATTATATAATCCCCAATAAGGCAAAGGTTAGTCCTCTTAGTACTTATTTGGAATAGCAGTTAAAATGCAGCAAATAGCAAATAGCAGTAATGAATAACAAGTGGTGGTTAACAAGTAGCGGGTAGCAGTTAGCGAATAGTTGGTGATGGATAGCGAAAAATAGATAGTGAATAATAAATATCGGATTCAATTAATAGAACTATTTAGTTATACAATAATCAAAAATTGTTGTTTAAAATTAAATGATTAATAAGGATATGTTTAAAAATAATTAATTGGATTTTTTTTATATTTTTATTATTAAAATTATTAATTTTATGAAAATAATAATAATAAATAAATAAATAAATTATAGTAGTGTAATCATTCACTAATTTTTATTTTTTATAAAGAAAAAATTATATTAGTTTTAAATAAAGTATAAAAAAATT
>BPVZ01000172.1:295790-309156 GCA_020521535.1 Rubroshorea leprosula | reverse complement strand
AAATATTAATTTTTCATTAATTATTAATTATTTTTAATAATTAAATTAAACATAATTAAAATTTTTTAACATAAATTTAGTGGCCTTAATCAAAGAATTGGCAATCATAACTACACCTCACCCTGTTGAGTTCGCATGTTTTTTTTGCCGTTTTTTGAATTCTTGACTTTTTTTTTTATTATTAGTTGAAGAAACTCAACGAATCACACAATTTTTTGGAAAAGCAAAACACTTTTTTTTAAGAAGGAGAATTTTTAGAGAAAAAAAATATTATAACTATTTTTATAAAAATTTGAATTTTAATATAAATTAAGATTTTTACTACATAGTTATCAACTTATCTGAAGTAGTTAGAGCAAAAGACAACAAAATCAATTTGAATACAATTAGTTCCTTGTTTTTATAATTTAAATTAAACTAAACTAAAAATAAAAATAATTAAATGAGAAGAGAACGTCAACATTAAAAGTTAATTTTTTTATTTAATAATTTAAATACGTAGTTCAATGGAGATTGCACTGCATAAATCTTTTTTCCATTTGAAATTAACAAATCTAGGACAAGGCAAGTGGCAGTAGGTACTGACTTGTCTTTTGACTGAAAAGGTACCCAAACAAAGCACAAGTAGCACCCCTCTTAAGAACTTGCCATAAATAATTAAGAATTTAAAATTTTGATATAAAGATTTTAAATTTAAATTTTAAAATAAATAAATAAAATTTAGAAAATTTTATTTTTTATTATATAATTTATAACTTAATGCTAAAAAATAAAAAATAAAAGTTATTATATAATACATAAGTTAATGTAAAAGAATAAAAAATGAAAAGCAAAAGTAACAAGTCATTTCCCTTTAATTTTCTCCTCTTTGTCAGGTAATTAGTGTTAGCCCAAAAAATGATAACTCAAGCGAGAGGTGAATTGAGATATTAAAAAATTTATGTAATTTTGTAATTAAATTGATAAGCAAGCAAATGCAAGCGCAAATGGTTAAGCTAAAGTGGATAAATTAAAAGAGTAAGGAAAGAGAGAAATCAAATAAGATGATTTACAATGATTCAATAACAAATTTTGCCTAATCTACTCCTGAAGGTGTCTGTTTAAGAGTTAAGTTTAAATTTAAATGTTTTCTTTCAACTTGCAAATGTAAAAGCAATCGTACATAACAGTTTTATTTGTACTATTCACCTTTTAACAATTTGTTCCCTTATTATAATTTATTTTATACCCATTCTTAACTATTAGGAAGGTGGTTTTCCAAATTTAACAAAGATTTCCTCACCATTCTCTCACTTTTGTAATGAAAGAATAACAAGCACGATCAGATACATTGTCAAGGTTTTTACTTACCCTTGACAACTTGTTCTCGTGTTACAATATCTTTTAAACTCATTTTTAGTCACTAAGAAGGTTTTCTAAATCTAATAAGGATTTTCTTACCACTCTCTCACTCTTGTAATGAAAGAGTAACAAGCACTCTTGATCACTAAGATAATTGAATAACAAAGATGAAGTACAAAGAACAAGGTTGTAAGCTCTTTTCAATCCAATCAAATCAACCATTATAACCTAGAATGGAAAGTCCGTGATTTTCTTTAATTTTAAGATTCTATTGAATGTTTTGGAACTTATTGATATTTTCTAGAACTTCTTAACTTTCCTGCATTTGTGAGAGGGGTCTAAGAGCAACAATGTTCTAGAATTTAAAATCAAGTTTTGGAACTTTATAATAGTTTCAAATACTTGATTTAGAAAATCTTTATATAAGAAAATTTTGCCATAAATATAAAATCTTAATCTTGAAATTGAAAGTGTCAATTGGTGTGACAGTCAAAAATAGAATTTCAATCTTTAGCTAAGGAAAGATATTCAAGATGTGATTTAAATTCTTCAAAAAGGAAAAGCACAAATTATTCCATGAATTTATTTCCAAAAGTAAATATGAAACTTTTAATGCTAAAAAAACCATTGAGAAATGAGAATGTAATTGGTGTGTAAACTTCTAGTTTCCATAAATTCTTAACTTTTCAATTGACATTCAATTTTCTAGTCATCAAAAATTAAGAATAACAATCAGCTAAGATGTAGGTGTACACATTAAAAATTCTTTTTATTGAAAATTTATGTATCAAATTATAAATTTAATAAAAGTTTGGGGATTACAATCTCTAAAAATTTAATCATTTGATTCTTCTCTTCAAATAGAATATCTTGATCTTGATGTTTTGCACAAGGGTCTTTATTGACTTATTTTCAATCAAATAAAATCTTCAATTTCTTCATTAAATAAGATCAAAATCTTATTTAATAGGAAACAAGCGATCAATACTTGTTATATTGCATTTTTCACTTGTTTTTCATTCTTCAATCTTCATTATTCACGTTTGTTGATCTTCTATCTTCATTCTTCTTGTTCTTTGATCATTTACTTGTTAGATATTTATATTCTTCAATCTTTAGTTTATTTCTTGTTAATAAGAAATCTTCAGAGAGTTTAATTTTTAAAATTTATTTTTAAGTTTTTTGCATATGATGTTTGTGTAGAAAAGTCTAAGGGAAGTTCTTTATTTATAGATATGGGTTGGGAAGTTTTTTTAGAATTAAAATTTCTCTACCAATTATTTTTTTAATAATTTAAACGAGTTTTATTGTGTTTGACAAATAATAGGAATGTTGTAATTTTATTGTTTGAAACAACAAATATTTTAATTTAATAAATATTTTTTATGTATTCTTTGTTGAACAACAAGACTTTCTTTTCAAATACTTTGAATTATGATTAGGATACATTGCATTTTGTAATTGGACTGAAGACATCATCGAAATAATTTTAATAGGTCAAAATAATATTATTTTTACGACCTAAATTAACATGTGGTATTTTTTAATTAGCCAATAATTTTTCCATGTCTACAGTAGGCATCGTTTGTCACTTTTTAGGTCTTTGTATAGGCAGTTTTTACATCGCAAATTTACTTGTCCTACCTGGGAGACAGGTAATTAGGAAATCCTTGAAACCAATCAATGTAAAATCAATTTGCAAAAGTATCAATCATTACTTGATTTAATCATCTTCTTTCTTCCTTTTGTAATGAAATCAATCATCCTATGATTTCATCTCTTTAATAAAAAATCTCACATTTAGGATATAATGATGAAACTATAGCTTAAATACAAACTATAAAGAGAGTTATTCCATTTATTATTGATTGGTTTTAGAATGAATACAAACCTTGTATGGAAGCTAAATCATTCTTGTATTACTTCTTGTCGTCAATATAAGGATGGGTCCGAGGTTAAGGATCTCGGATGTATTGCTACAATTCATTAATGACAAAAATAGCTCATAAGTTCAGTTCTTCTCGGTCAAGTAGTAACATGACAACTACAATAAGCATGTTTGCACCCAATCTTCTATCCCCGAGATGATCACTAGATTTCGATTATCTTGTTAAGCAGGGTACGTGGATACCTCATTAAGGCCTATAAATACTCTCAAGGATCACTCAAAAAAGTAATTGAAATCGATTTAAAGTTTCTTTTTCCATAATTCATGGCTTGACCTAAAGTTTCTTTTTCCTTACCTCATTGAAAGCCATGGCTTGACCTAAAGTAAATATGACCTCAGGGGCCTATTGCTAACTTAAGTATTAGAATGTCTACCCTTGTAAGTCATCCGAAGAGAAGACTTGGATCGGGAGAAGTTACCTGGTTTGTTGCAATTACAACTTCACCAATAATGCAATTGACAAGAATGAAAACACAAGACAGCAATAAGACAGAGGCGCACAATTTAGTGGATGCTGTCAAGGGGATTGTTGCTGCCGCAGCACTATTGTTAACCTCACTTTAGCGGAAGCCATGGAGGGAATAAAGTGTTGAGGCCTCTGCTTTCGATACTATAGGCTCTGTCAGCATCATTGTCACCTACAAAACCAGAACTCTCACGCTTAACCAGATGAAGGTGAAGGAGTCTTGGATTGGACATGAATCCATGGATAAAGTTGATTCTTCTGCTTCTTCTTTTTGATTTCTGGCTTGATCGATCAAGGAGTTGCTCTAAACATTACCGGTAGCGAAAATTTATAGATGTCCTTAAGGGTCCGAATTTGAATTCTCCGGCAATCCAACTGAAAAGGCAATTTTTTCTTGGGCTTTGCTGTTTAAGAAGATGGTCATGGTTGTAGATATGGAGTTGTTGAAGCAGAATTTCACAATTTTATTTGCAGAAGCTTTCAATTCCCAGAAGAAACAGAGTGGTGTTCTGGTCAAGAAGAAAGAAGATTACACAATTCATGTTCATTGGAAAGGAGCAGCAAAGACGATTCTAGCAATGTGCTTAAGCTATTATGAGGTCTCTGGAACTAAGAAATATCTTAATGGTGAAGAAAGGATGAAATTCAAGAAAATTATTGATGCACCAAAGACATGCTACTTTTTAAACAAGTGAATCTAATTGATTATACAATATAAGATGAGTAGGATATTGTTTCTTTGAAAATTATTATAGAAAATAGTTTAATTTTTATAGAGACATGATAATTTTATTTAAGTAAAAATAAATATAAAAAATAATTAAGATCTAAAGTTTTAACATTAATTATATATGATTTTTTAATATGATTTATATTGTATTAAACTAAAGTTCATTTGATGTACATAACTCTACCAAAAAAAATTATATTTTTATATTATTTCTTTAATAGTCTTAAATTTTATGTTATTAAAAAATTATTAAATATTTCTAGTTAATATAAAATTTGTTGTGGATGATATAAATGATACATGTATAAAAATAATTTTTGATTTAAAATCAATATAAATTATTAAGATTTTATTTATCAATGTTATTCTGAATGTATAAACTTTTTTATCTTTTAATATCCTAAAAACATATAAAATATGGGTAAATGAAATCTAAATGACTCACAAAAGAATTTTAGAATTTTGCCCCCCTAAATCAAATTTATGGCTCCGTCCCTGCAAGCAAGGTTGGTAGATCAAAGATATCTTTTTTAATTTTAATTTGATTTTAAAAAATTTTAACAATTAAAATTAATAATTCAAAAAAAATAAAATTATTAATTTATTAAATATAAAATTTTAAAACAAATATCCAAAATTCAAAATAGGTTTGGTATAATTTTTTACTGCTAGCTTAAGGGTGGACAAATACCGGTTTCGGTGAAAATCAGTACTAAATCTAACTAACAAAATTTTTTTCTCCTTTTTTCATGACCGAAACCGATACCGAAACTCCCCTATTTTTTCGGTATCGGATACCGAAATTTACGGTTTTTTTTCGGACTTCAGTATTCACCGATTCCTTATTATCCCCAAAACATGGCAAAATTAAATGAAAATCTGAAATTTCATCTGAACTTCAGAACCATACCATTTGGCTTCAGATTTCACAACTAGAGGAGGAAAAACCCTATGACTATCAAGCAACCGTTCCAAAGAAGAGGAGAAACGAGAGAGCACATCGGAGAAGATGAAAAAGGAGAGAAAGCAAGCCAACTTGCAGGAAAAGTCCAAGCTTGGACAGCACGCACGGCATTCTCTTCTGTTTGCCCCGATTCTAATATGAAAAATCTAAGTGCCGGGCCCAGGCACCCTGATCCAGGATCCAACTCTGTTGTTCTCACCTGCCCTGTCGGGATTTAGCAAGAAGAGGTCCGGCCAGAAAGAGTTAGAAATAGATAAGATTAGGAAGAAAATTGGAGGAAAAGAAATCATGATTTGGAGTTGAAGACTTGAATTGAAAGGGAAAGTTTATGAGAGAGGGGAGATGAAAAGAATGGTGCTGGTGGCGGTGTTTTTTGTCGGTTATCGGTTACCCATTCGGTAACCGCCCGAATGTCCAGCCGTAAGCGCGCTGCTAAGATTCACTTCCCTTGTCCGCGGTCGGTGACCAATTCAGGGCCCACAAATTTGACTCGTAGCCGCGTTATAAAGGAGAAATTATTATGTGCACTGGAGAATCCAATAAATTAATCGGAAACCAACTAGGATTTTCTAGGCACTCCTTCTCATCAACCTTCCCAGGTGACAGGAGAGCAGCTTGCATATAGCTCTGCTTCATGATGAAGATATATAGCTCTGCTTCATGATGAAGATATATAACCCAGCTCTCCTATAAATTGTACCAATCTATTCTTCCATCAAAATGCACCCACCTCCCATTCTTCCATCAAATTGTACACCACCTTCTTGCTCTGTTGCTATTGATTCTTGCTCTTGTTTCGCAAAAAGATTTTCTTTTCCTTCTTCAATTCATCATATATATACATTATTCTTGTTCTTTGCTTATCTAAATTCATGTCTGCTATTCTTAACCAAGCACACAAATTCTGCACTGAGCATTTGCTTAATGCCCCTCCCTCCCTCAACAAACACAACAAAAAATGGCAATTGGCCTTTGTCACCATCTACTGCTCAAGAACTCTGTTTTCTCTCGTCAACAATCATGTTTCCAAAGAGAAAACAATCAAGGTTTCGCCCACTCCTTCTCATAGCATTCTCACAATTCCACCCGAAAACAGTTGTTTCAAAATTGATGAGACCACTCTCACCGACATTGTGAAGGAGAAAAAGCTTGAGAAGCTTCAACAAATTGGCGGGGTGAATGGGGTGGCTTCTTCCTTGCAAACCAGCTTGGATAGTGGAATCAATGGTGGTGCTGAGGACATTGCTCGCCGACGTGAGGCATTTGGTTCTAACACCTACAAAAAACCGCCATCCAAGAGTTTCTTCTATTTTGTGGTGGAAGCTTTCAAGGATCTCACAATTTTAATCCTGCTCGGCTGTGCCGCGCTTTCTCTTGGTTTTGGCATCAAGGAGAACGGCTTGAAAGACGGTTGGTATGACGGTGGGAGTATTTTCGTGGCTGTTTTTCTGGTCATTACCGTCTCTGCCATCAGCAACTACAGACAGAACAGACAGTTCGACAAATTGTCTAAAGTCAGCAACAACATCCAAATTGATGTCATCAGAGGCAGTAGGCGACAACAGATTTCAATATTTGATATCGTGGTCGGAGATATTGTTTGCCTGAAAATCGGAGATCAAGTTCCAGCAGATGGGTTGTTCTTGGATGGACATTCTCTGCAAATAGACGAATCCAGCATGACAGGGGAGAGCGACCATGTTGAGGTGAATTCGAAGCAAAACCCGTTCTTGATTTCTGGTACCAAGGTGGTTGATGGGTATGCTCGGATGCTTGTCACTTCCGTTGGAATGAACACGACCTGGGGCCAGATGATGAGCCAATTGCCGGGTGACAACAACGAGCAGACGCCGCTGCAGGTCCGGTTAAACAAGCTAACGTCCGCAATAGGTAAGGTTGGTTTGGCAGTGGCTTTCATGGTCCTTGTAGTGTTGTTGGTTCGTTACTTCACCGGCAATACAAGGGATGAGAATGGAAAAACAGAGTTCAACGGTAGCAGCACAAAAGCAGATGATATACTGAATGCTGTGGTGGGGATAGTTGCTGCTGCCGTTACCATCGTCGTTGTTGCTATCCCAGAAGGGCTGCCATTGGCTGTTACGCTGACTTTGGCTTATTCAATGAAGAGAATGATGGCGGATCAGGCGATGGTCCGGACGCTTTCTGCTTGTGAAACTATGGGGTCTGCCACCACAATTTGCACAGACAAAACAGGTACTCTTACGCTTAATCAGATGAGGGTGACAAAGTTTTGGCAGGGAAAGGAAACCATTGTTGAAGTTTCTTCTTCAATTTCTCCATTTGTTGTTAACTTGATTCATCAAGGAGTTTCTCTGAACACAACCGGAGGTGTTTACAGAGGCTCTTCCGGATCGGAATCCGAATTCTCTGGAAGTCCAACGGAAAAAGCATTTCTTTCTTGGGCTGTTCTGGAGATGAAGATGGACATGGAGGAAATGAAGAGGAATTTCACAATTCTCTTTGTGGAAGCTTTTAATTCTCAAAAGAAAAAGAGTGGAGTTCTGATCAAGAAAAAAGAAGATAACACAGTTCACGTTCATTGGAAAGGAGCAGCAGAAATGATTTTGGCTATGTGCTCAAGCTACTATGATGCTTCAGGAGTTATGAAAGATCTTAATGGAGAAGAAAGGATGGAATTCAAGAAAATTATTCAGGGAATGGCAGCAAGCAGTCTTCGGTGCATTGCTTTCGCTCACAAACAAGTTGCAGAAACAGAGGAAGAAGATGTGAAAGAGAAGAAAAAGCTTCAAGAAGAAAACATGACCCTGTTGGGACTTGTGGGTATCAAGGATCCATGTCGGCCAGGGGTGAAGAAGGCTGTGGAGGACTGCCAGTATGCTGGAGTGAACATCAAGATGATTACTGGCGACAACGTCTTCACAGCAAGAGCTATTGCCACTGAATGTGGGATTCTCCAGCCGGGTCAGGACGTGGATAGTGGAGCCGTTGTGGAAGGCGAGGTATTCCGGAATTATACACCGGAGGAGAGGATGGAGAAGGTGGAGAAGATCTGCATTATGGCAAGATCATCTCCCTTTGACAAACTTCTCATGGTGCAGTGCTTGAAACAGAAAGGGCATGTAGTTGCAGTCACTGGTGATGGTACCAATGATGCTCCAGCACTTAAAGAAGCTGACATTGGATTGTCAATGGGGATTCAGGGGACCGAAGTTGCGAAAGAGAGCTCCGATATTGTCATCCTGGATGACAAATTCGCTTCTGTGGCCACCGTTTTGAAGTGGGGAAGATGCGTTTACACCAACATACAAAAATTCATTCAATTCCAGCTGACAGTAAATGTTGCTGCTCTGGTGATCAACTTCGTGGCAGCGATTTATGCTGGAGAAGTTCCTTTAACGGCAGTCCAACTTTTGTGGGTGAACTTGATCATGGACACATTGGGTGCTCTGGCTCTAGCTACAGAGAAGCCCACCGAGGAGCTGATGAAGAAGCCACCTGTTGGCCGCACAGAGCCTTTGATTACCAATACCATGTGGAGGAACCTCCTAGCTCAAGCTCTTTACCAAGTTACAGTGCTTCTGACCCTGCAATTCAAAGGAGAATCAATATTTGGAGTAACTAAAGCCGTGAATGACACCTTGATTTTCAACACTTTTGTGCTCTGCCAAGTTTTCAATGAATTCAACGCGAGGAAGCTGGAAAAGAAGAATGTGTTCAAGGGTATTCATAAGAACAGGCTATTTTTAGGGATCGTCGGGATGACCATTGTTCTTCAAGTGGTGATGGTGGAGTTTCTAAAGCGCTTTGCAGGTACAGAGAGATTGAATTGGGGGCAATGGGGCGCCTGCATCGCCATGGCTGCTGTCTCTTGGCCTATTGGCTGGATCGTCAAGTGCATACCGGTGCCAGAGAGACCCATTTTCAGCTATCTCAAATGGAAGAAGCGCACATAATACTTCCAAATTTCAATATTATTTCATTAATTCATTAAATTTCTACAGGCATATCTTGTAATTTGTTTCAGATTTCTCCTTTTTGTTTGTATAGACTATAATTCATTCTTTTTTTAAATTTCTGCATAGATATCTTGTAATTCGATTCACATTTTCCTCCATCCTATCTGTATAGATTATATATGAAATATTTCCTACATATTATAAAATAATTTGGTTCTTTTGACATGGATAGTTCAACATATTTAATTTTTGCTCGAATGTAATCAAAAGCATTATCAAAAATCAATTTGCAACATACCGTAGAGATGAATAAGTTACTACTGTAACGTTTGATAAGCACTTTCCAACCACTGAAGCAAGATGAATCTCAATAGTATATGGAGAAAGGGTACCTTGGTGCCCAATATGAAGAAGTTTTGAATGCTTATTGAATCAAATAATGTCAATTATCCTTGTTCTTATCAAATGCAGCAACCTGAATAAAAATTAATTGATAAGGATCAACGATTTCATTTATTTATGTGGCAGAGTAATGCCATAGTTTCAGCCTACACAATGAATCCTGAATCTTACGTGTACCTTAAAAGAAAGGATGTTTAGCCATTTAAGTCCTAGAACCGGACTTAATATATACCTTGTTCCATGATCAAGCATTATGTGAATCTCTTTCTCAATTAATGGCCCATAACAGCAGGGTCTCTACCAACCATGTAAAAGCTAGCCCCTGCATTTATCTAAGATATTTCATGCCACTGGACTTCATTTGGGCAGGCATAATATATGGGAGTTGGGAATATAGACACCACTGTTGGGATTTCCACCTTGAACCCCTTTGAAAAAGACATAGATTTAGAAGACGCTGGAATTTTGGAGTTAGCATTGAGCATTATCCAAAAAATAAAGTTAACATAAAAATGATTTCCACTTTTGGATGACCCCAAACCATCAGTAAATTACCCAATTTTTATGCATCTTCTTCTTGCCTAGAATGAAGATTTTAGAGAGAAATTGATGGAGCTAGCTGATAGATTTACAAATTAATTTGATGTATTAGGCTTGGAAAAAAGAGATTAAGTTGGCCTACAAGTAACTCTGTAAAGGTGGAACACAAAAAGGAGAAGGATGTAGGAAAGCAAATGGCAGAAAAAGAAAGAGGAAGGCACATTACGTTGAGTGTTTTGTGGCCCACAAATGATTACATGTCAAGGTTTGAGACACATCTTATGTGGTGTCGCCGTGACATAGTAGACTTTCTCATGAGTTGGACCTGAATTATACAACTGCAAGCGCAGTTGGCTTTTAGTAAATGGCGGGTGCTCTACTTTAGTGGATAATGATTCATGTCTACCCCACCCTGTTGAGTTCATGCATTTTTTTGCCCTTTTTTGAGCTCTTGACATTTTTTTTTTATTAGTAGTTGACAAAGCTCAATTAATCACAATTTTTGGGCCAAAAAAATCACCCAATTTAAATGAGTTTTTTATTTTGTAATTTTGTATATAATAACTTATGTATAAAATAAATCATTAGATGAAAAGAAAATCTCAATATTAGAAGGTTAGTCTTTCATTTAGTAATTTAAACTATACACAACACTTCTTATAAGAAAAAAATTATGCAGTACTTTTTTATTTAAAATTAATAGAAAATGTGTTTTCAAGGGCAATGGTCAATGAGATCGACAACCATCTAGAACAAGCCAACAAGGTAGGTGCCAAGTAAGCACTGACTTGGTGTTGAATGAAAGGCGCGTAAATAGCGCACGAGCAACGCGTCCGTCATTCCCCTTTAGTTTTGTCCTTTTCTTCAAATAATTAGCTTAGATATAAGGTTTCATTTATTAGTGTTTGGAGGGACTCTTTTTACATGATACATTATTTAAAAATTTAAATTTTTAATTTTTAATTAATTTTTAATATAATTTTATTAATTTTAATTAATATTTAATATTTTGATATAATAAAGGATAAAACAATATAATTACAATATGATACAACACGAAATTAACAAATGAAATAATAACTATTTTTTTACACTTTTTCAATAAGGTTAAATGTTCAATTTGGTTCCTCAATTATTATATGGACACTAATTTAGTCCCTAAACTAAAAAAATTCTTGATTTTGGTCTTTACTATTTATCAGATTGATCCCAAGTTGGTCTTTTCGTAAAAAATATATGACGTGCCTCATTATTAACGTGACACATGACTGTTAAATAATGGTTTTTTGTCGTTAAGTAATAGATCGTCAACTGTTTGTTAACGAAAGGACCAACTTGAAGCTAAATCGGTAAACAATATGGATCAAATCAGGGATTTTTTTAGTTTAGAACCAAATTGAGGGTCCATATAATAGTTGAGGGACCAAATTAGGGTTTAACCTTTCAATAAACAAAGAATTTAGAGATAATTTATATATTTATTTATATTATCCTAAAAAATAGATAAAGATAAAAAGAGAACTTTGTTAATAAAGTTAAGGGATAAGAAAATAGTTAAGATAGAAAAAAATATTTTTACCTTAAAAAATAAGTTAAATCCCCATTTTGGTCCCTCAACTATTGCACAAACTGTCAATTTAGTCTTTGAACTCAAAAAATCCCTGATTTGGTCTATAATGTTTATCATTTTGGCCTTAACTTGATCCTTCTGTTAAATTTTCCACTACGTGTTTGGTTACTTGATGGAAAAAGATGACATATAAAAATAGTTTGACACGTAATTTCCAGCTAAAAATTAAAATATTTCAAACTAATTATAAAATTAAAATTACTTTTTTACCCTCTTCTTCATCCACACATCAATTTCTTTCATTTCTCCTTTTGTTCCCCCTTCCTTTTCATCTCCAGCCTCTTTGGTTGTTCATCTTTTTCCCCCAGCAAGTTTCATTCTCTCTCCCTTCCCCAACACCAGATCTGGGTTCGATTAAACGCAGCAGTTGTTCATCTTCTTCCCCCAGCAAGTTTCATTTTCTCTTTCCCTTCCTCGACACCAAATTTGGGTTCTCTTTCCTCTTCCTTTCCTTTGCCTTTTGCAAACCCTTCCCCAAGGCAGAGTAAGGAGTAGAGCCAAGAACTTTGAACCCAACAACTATTGGGTTCCTTCAAACCCAACAGCTTTTCTCCTCTTTTCCTCTTAGATTTGAAATTTTGAAACGAACTTTGTTTCCTGGATCTTGTTTGGTGAGAGAGAAAACATGATGGTTGATAAAGAAGATCTGGGTTTGAGTCTTAGCTTGAGTTTTTCTTAGATTCACCATATTCCAATGAATTAGGGTATATTTTGAGATTTGATTTGAGGTGGTCCTAGATCTGTCAGGTGCAGAAGCAATGGGCAACGAACAACCTTATCTGGAAGAGAAAGAGGTGAAGAAGGTGAATTGATTTAGTGAGGAAAATCAAAGGTGGTTTCGGGTGTTAGGGTTTATAGTAGCAAAAAGGCAAGGAAGAGGAAGAAGAAAGGGAAAAAGGAAAAACAAAGGAAGAAAAAAAAAAAAAAGGAAAATTTTTAAGGTTTTTTTCTTGCCATTTCATTTTTTTTGCCATGCTATACATCTTATGTGTTAAAATATTTTTACATATAATCTATCTCATGTCAAATAACAAAACACGTAGGCTAATTTTTAACAGAAGGACCAAATTGGGGCCAAAATGGTAAACAATGAGAACCAAATCAGTGATTTTTTGAGTTGAGGTGCTAAATCAGGGGTCCATACAATAGTTGAGAGACCAAAATGGGGGTTTAACCTAAAAAATATTAATTAATTAAAGACAAATTTTAAATTAAAAAACTATAGTTATTTTTAAAATAAGTATCACAAGACATAAGATTGAAAGTTTATAAAAATGATATACCCCCTCCATTTCATTGTAGTTGTAAATTTTTTGTTAATAAAGTTAAGGTAGAAGAAAATAGTTAAGGTAGAAAAAAATATTTTTACCTTAAAAAATAATAATTAATTAAAGACAAAATTTAAAT
>BPVZ01000172.1:170146-181362 GCA_020521535.1 Rubroshorea leprosula | reverse complement strand
TAATTAACACATGAAAAAATTATTATAAATATTTAAATAATTTTATATAAAATTTTGACATTTAAAATACAATAACGTCCTAATTTACACATTTCTTTTTTAACACTTATATCAAAGTTTTAGACTAAGTCAATTTCAACAGCTAATAATAATTTTTTTAGTGAAATTAAAAAATAATAGATTTAAATATTAAACATGTTAGTGGCTTGAGACATTTAATTTAAAATTTTATAAAGAATTTATATATTTTTATTATTAATTTACATAAAAATTAAAAATTAATTTTAATCTTATCAATCATAATTAAATTATTTAATATAAGTTTAATATTAAAAATAAAATTTATTTTTTTAATTTTTTATATAAATTAATAATAAAAATATAATAAACACACTTTTAAAAGTGCAAATAAAAAAATGATTTTCAAAATCTTTTTACTGTTAAAGACACTTTAAAGCAAATGCAGAATCTTAATCCCACCACCAACGACCTGTTGGGTCGAGTGGAAGGAGTTCGGTTTCCCTTAAATAAGATCTCGAGTTTGAGTATTGTGAATGGAGAAATAGGCGCTGAGAGAGCTTCCCCTCTAATGAGGTCCGACGCAGCTCGATTTCAGATTAATCGAGACTCAAAGTGGTTACCGGACACTAAGAGATTAATACCAAATAAAAGAGAATCTTAATCCCACAATTTTTTAAATTTTTCTGAAAATCAAAAGCTTTTGCAACTTGCATTTGTTGCAACCATATTTTTCTCGTTTTTTTATTTAAGTACCAGTAAACAGGATGCCGTCCTACTGCAGTAAATGACTTTCGAGGAATCTTCTCCACTTTGACTTCAAAGATACAGCAAATCCTTCATATGAATAGAGCCCGTTTACACGGCCAGATTCAAAGCACTGGAAATCTTAATATTTTATTCGACGCCTACTATTTTTTTTCCCAGGACAAGATGATCTGCGCGATGACGTGGCAAGTTTCGTCAAAGACAGTCGTCGGAGGAACAGTTTGCCGGCACTTGCTGATATTGACCGATTCATCAGACGTCCCATATTAAAAAAATTAAAAAAAAAAAACTGTAATAAAACAAAACAATCTGACAAGGGAAGTGATAAGTGGCGCATGCAAATTCGTAAGCTTTGACACGTGACGTTTTTTTTTTTTTTGGTAGAAGACACGTGAGGTAATTACTCCCATGGTTCCAAAAAATTTATTGTTTGAATCTCATGTTTTGTAATCCGTAGTATATGGAATTAGAGTGGGAAATAAAAATTAGTTAGGTGAAAAAAAAAATTTTGTTCTAAAATAAAGAAAGAATTCATTTAAAGAATAAGAAAATTTTTTTAAAAATAAAGTGAGGTAATATAAAAATATATTATATTTTTATTTTTTTTTTCATTTATTTACAAGTATACAAACTTATATATAGGGATCAATAAGTGATAGAAATTATAAAGAATAAACACCTATTAAATAAGAGGTTACAAGTATTAATCTTCTATTCATGGTGAAGTTACAAGTATTACTATATAAATGTATGGCATTATAAGGTGTTAATCATCATTGTAATTGCATGGAGGTAGTGGAAGTTATACTAAAACTTAATGTGTAAATACCATGAAAAATGAGAAGGTGAGAGGATGAAAAAGGTGAGAGGATGAAAAAGGTGAAATATCCACAATAAATTGATTCATAATACTCTCTCTTGGATATTCACCTTTTATTATATGCTTATTAAATTTTCACATTAAAAACTTTGTTAGGAAAAAACCCAATGAAGGAAAAAACCTTTGCAAAGGGAAAAATAGTACAGTGCATATGATACCCCTCCTGAATTTAATGTATATTCATAATAAGGCAATTTGTGCCAATCTAATGTTTTAGCTACTCAAAGTTCTAGAAGCCAATGATTTTTTGAAAGAGAATATGTTGGCTTATCATTTGAATGAATTTAATAAATACTATTTCATTATATATTTGGAATGCTAATCTAAAAATATCATGTAATTACAGTGATTTTAATTCTATGTGGATCATCTCTTTTCATATTGACCAATCATTTCTTTATTGACAATTTTCAATGAATTTGATCCAAAGATCCTCATTTTCATTGATTATATCCATCACTATTAGATATGCAAAATTTCTTATCAATAACAATTTCATTTTGGTTCCATTTCTTTTAGGAAAACTATAATTTATAGAAATCTCATCATTGTATATAATTTCAACATTCTCATTGTTTTTGGGTACTTAAACCCCTTTTTTAAGATGATTTCCTTAAGAACTCTTTAGGAGTTTTATGATTTTAGCAGTATTAACATTCTGTTTATACTTTCTTTTCATTTGTGTATTTTTATCCTTAGAATCACTTGTTATAACATACTTCTAGTGTTCACATAATATACTCATTTGCTAATATTTTACGAACTTTTGTAATAAAAATATCAATACAAGCAGGAATCTTTAAAGCTTAGATATATGATTTATTACTTTCATTTTGTTAATAAATGCATCCATCAATTAATAGGGTAGAATTTTGAAATTTCGATTCACATCAACTTATTTGAGAATCTTGAAAAATACATCTCAAGTTATCTCTTGCCTCCCTAGTATTTATTCCTTTCCCTTGGTGCTAGGAACATGATTCATTTAGATGATAATCAACAAATTTTGTTGTAAAAAAAATCCACAATCAACCTATATAAACTCTTAGCCTTCTTTGGAATTATCTAGCTAGATATACTCTTAGCACAATATTTCATATTACTTAAGGGACTTTTTTTTCACCTTCATATTCAAGCATATATTAATGTCATAATATGTCAAAATATATTTCAAATAATTGAGCATAAGTTTATATATCTCCTTCAATCCAATGTAACAATGAAGAAAATTATATTTCAATTGTATTTGTAAAAAGCTTGGTAATCATGTTCTCAGGGGATGCAACACATGAAAAAACACTTGATAATCAAGTTACATAGGCCCAAATTATTATAGGATCAACTTCTAGTTAGCCCCAATAATTGATCCTATTAGATTTATGTATGCAATTCAAAAAAAAAAAAAACCTTTTAAATACGTGCCTTTTGGCCACATAAAAGATGTGACATAGGAGGCATTTTATCCTATTCTTATTTATGATTTCAATATGATAACTTTTATATGTTTATATTTTTAAAGGTTAGTAGATTATATTATAATCTACTAGAATACAACTAATCACATATTTTAAAATTTTGTTTCTGCAAGTTGAAAGATTCAAGCTCTTCAAGAGTTTTTAATAGTAAACAATTTCCAAGCTCTTTGGACTTTTCATCAAGCTTGTAACACAAAATACATCACATTAGCTTCAAACTAAGTGTAACTGAAAAAAGTTTTATTTTAAGGATATTTCATCATGGCATAACCTTTTGCACATTGAAAATGGTACAAATTTTGTTAAGTTTTGTTTCACTATTATACATTTTATATAATAGGAGTGCATATATGCCACATTGTACTTATCACAAAGGCACCATTATACATTCATTGTATGATAGTAATATTTTACACAATATTAACTTTCATATTTGATTTCATCACTATAAAAAGGATGTCCATTTTCAAAATATACCTCCATTAATATGTAACTTCTATATCGAGAGATATTAAATAAGATTAATGTGACTCTCAAAATTTGCGATTTAAATTCCCTATATGAGAAATATTATTATAAAATTTATATCCATTCATAGATGCATTCTTGCATCTCATCTTCTCATTGGAAATAAATTATTATTGAGAAGACTTAATCTCAAATAATTCTCCTTGTCATTCACAATCCCTACATTGGGATATATATTTAATTTCTCAAATCTTCGAAACACTTTTTCCTAATATTCTCAAAATCAATATAATATACCCAAGGTTAAAATAAAATTGTATATCACAAGTGCATTTCCATAATATTATTTTTCACAAAATATGTTTTTGTGCCTTTTCCTTTCTCATTGGGTAAAACTTGGAACAAATCCAGCAAATACTTGGAGATATATGATAAGCACATAAATTGCTTGGATATATTAGAGATATGTGACCAATATTCATTCATGTCATATCTATAATAAGAACTTTCGAATCCATTGCCAACTTATTTAGCAAATCTTTTCATTTACAATCATATTCATAACCATGATTAAAATATAAGTCACATTCTCTTTTAAGAATAGAATCAAATGAACAGTTATGAATAGTTGTGATCGATGATTTTTCATCAATTCATAATTTTGTTGGCAACAAGAACACATGCATTTACTTTGAATAAACATGTTAAAATTACCCTCTCGAGATTGTTACTTTTGGAGCATATTCGAGGCATAAAAAAAGAATGTATATTCGCTTATATGTTTTCATCAATAATAATTTTTCTCCGTATGAGATAATTTAAAATATTTGTGGATTTATATTTGAGTAATAAATGAATCCATTCATAACTAGTTTTTTAAAAGAATTGTAATTTTCTTTTGATCATCTTTCTTCCAAACAATTCCATGATTCTAATGAATTATTCATCATCAAATATTCATCTCTTAGTCCTTTCTAGACTTCATAATTAAGAAATATCATCTCATCGCAATCCTTCAAGGATGCTATTTTCTTCAAGAATATTTTCTTTCTTCAAGAATATTTTCTTTCTTCAAGAGATATTTTGTTTACTTCCACAATTAAATCTTCAAGATTCATTGGAGGTAAATGAATTTTCACAGCAAGAGTTAATGACAAATATCTAGAACCAAATTTATCAAGGGCAATGAACTAAAGTCTTTTGATAAGTGCAAAATAACATATAAACAAGAAAATTGTTATAGCACCATAAAATATTCAAATTAGACAATAAGAAACTGAAAGACTAGGTTGTCTCAAAATCTTATTTCAAAACTTTACTTCAACTTATATCTTTACTTCAATTGGTTCATCACCTCAAATAAGATTCATGAATGGTAATTCATATAGAGACAAGTTGTGCTGATAACGTGTTGTAAAGTAAAGAAAAAATAATTAGAAGAAGAAGAAAAATTACAAAGACAAAGTGTGGCAATGCAAATATATATTATATTTCCATTCTTTTCTTCTCCATTTGTTCTCCATCCATTTACAAGAGTACAAGCCCTATCCATTCTTTTCTTCTCCATTTGTTCTCCATTCATTTACAACCGTACAAGCCCTATATAGTGGCGAATAGATGATAGGAGTTACAAGAAATAAACACTCCTTAAATGGGACGTTACAAGGATTAATCTCCTACTAATGGAGTGGTTACAAGAAATCTCATTATTACCATCTAAACACATGGCATTATGGGGTGTTACTTACAATTGTAATTGCATGGAGGTAGTAAAAGTAACACCAATATTTAGTGTATAAATCCTATGGAAAGTGGGGAGGTGAGAAGATGAAGAAGGTGAAACATCCACAATAAATTGATTAATAACACTTTTAATATTATGGGATTTGTTTTTATTTTAATTATTATTTTTGTATGGTTTAACTTTTTGGAAAAAAAGTAAATTTTATTATCCAATATAACTATCTACACAATAAAGCTGCTAATAAATGGCTACAAAGCAAAGGAAATTGTGAAAAAAAGAATGATAAAACTATACAAACAATACACAGAGGTTAGTGTCTCACAATCGTCTCAAGTCCTCATTTGCATGCAATAGCCATGGTAGAGGAGCAGAGTTTGGCTGAGCAAAACCCAAAATCTTGCTCTTTACCTCAAATTGAATGTCTTGAACAATCATGCTTTCCACTCTAAAAAGCTGTTGGTGAAACCTTTTGTTTCTTTCTAACCATGTGTGGTAAACGTAAACTACCACATTCTAGGCTAACTTAATTAGCAGATTGTGTAAAGACTTCCTTTTAAGTTTTTAACCCATCCATTGTAGTAAACCTTACCAAGAGTCAGTGAATGGGATACCGAGCATAGAGTTAAACTATTGCCATATTCTTCTAGTGTACGGTTTAAATTGCAAAAACAACACAATAATTTCTTTGTTGTTATTTTCCTAATTTTTTTACTGCTTAGGCCAAAGTTGTAAATTGTTCCTAATATTTGTAAGGTGAAGCAAATTAGATTAAAAAATATATATGGTAAATAGTTACCCTAAATTTTCATTTTTAAAAAGTTAGCTTAAATTTAACTGTTATGGATCCTCAATTTTTCCATTAAACTTAAGAGCAGTGGCTTAAAAACTAAATAAATAACTATGTAGACATAAACTATTAATACAAGAGGTTCTATCATTTTAGATGAAGAGTTTCTTAATTTTTACTTTTTTTTCAAGCACTTACCTCATTCATACAAAATATATATATATATATATATATATCAATCATGTAAATTCATATTATGTAATATTAAATAAAAAAATATATAAATAATATGATAAATAAATTTTAATTAAAAAAATCATTTATACATATCACATTAATAGTCTCATCATATTGTCTTGTCATATTGTGCATAGTTTTATACGGTAAAATTGTTGGTAGAGAGAGAGAGTGTGTGTGCGTGCGTGCGTTAGTATCAATTTTATTTATATATTTTATTTCAAATATCTTTATATTACACAGGGGTGCAACGCAATGGCACACGAAATCATGTTTTCTTTCCACACTTTCTTTGCTCTCAACAATAATCTTCGCATTTTCAGTGTTAAGAAAAGCGGATTTCTTGATTTGTCATATCTCAGCACCATCAACTGTGTCCAGATGGGTAACTAGAGCAGGTGTCTGTTCACGTCAGGGCATACGCAGCAAGAACAATATTGACCTTTTTTTTCTCTTTTTTTTCTCTTTTTTTTGACAAAAATAATGATTAAGAACTAAAAATTAAAAATTAATATTTTATTTTTTAATAAGATTCGATCACTCATTAAAAGTGTAATCTACCAACAACCTTTTTAGATTGTAGTAACCACCAATAAACCATAGGGAATGCAATATTGACCTTTTCAGTTTTGACTTGTGAGCCAATCCAATCTTGTCAATGCTAAACAACAACATGAAGAAAAGGATGGAAATACGCAAATTGGAGGTTTGGCATCAATTTCATCTTTGGCATTTCTCTCATATATATACATGGCGACCTGAGATGTATCACCAATAATCCAAACAAGAACAAGTCCCATCTTTGAAATGATGAAACCGATTTCGATCTCTTACAATTATATCTCTTCCATATACCAGTGAAACAAGCTAAGTACTTTCATGACAATCAGTACAGAACCGGAGATTTTTAATAATCCGGATAGGGGCACTTGGATTTGATGCAATAAGAGCAAATGTAATTGCTAATCTCTCACTATGATAAGAAAGGGCATCTCCTTTTTCTTCCTCTTCTATGTCAAATAAAACTTCTTTGGTTCATGGTTTATGACCATGTTGCTTCAGCCTTCTATTACCTCTTCAAGCTTCAAATAGATCTGTTCCGTACAAGGGTGTGTCTTATCTCCCATGAGGAACTCATGCAGTGCATCATTAACCTCAACCAAGCTGCTCCCGGGTGCTTTGTTGACACCAAGATCTTTCATCGATTCCCTCACTCTCTTCACATCTTCCCATCTATCTATGCTTGCATACATGTTTGACAAAAGCACATAGTTCCCACTAGTTTCTGGCTCTAATTCTATCAAGTGCTTTAATGCAACCTCTCCTATTTCTAAGTTTCCATAAATTCTAGCTGCCCCGAGCAGAGACCTCCACAACACAGCATTTGGTTTCATTGGCATTGTTCTTACCTTTTCTGCAGCCTCTAGGAGTCGACCAGCTCGGCCTAGAAGGTCCACCAAACAACCGTAATGCTCAACTGTTGGCTCCATTCCATAAATCTCCTTTATAGATTCAAAAATCTTGCAACCTTCCTCTACCAATCCAACATGGGAGCAAGCACACATTGTGACTAGAAATGTTACATCATCAGGGAATAACCTTTGAACATGCATTCTCTGATAAAGCTCAAGTGCCCTGTGGCCATAGCCATGAATAGCAAACCCTCCAATCAGAGCATTATAACACAACGTGTCTCTTTGAGGCAATTGGTCGAACAGTTGCAATGCTAAATCCAAACGTCCACATTTTGAATACATTTCAATGAGAGCAGTACCTACATAACGATTCAAACTAAGATGACTCTTAACTACATAAGCATGTGCCCATGAACCCTGGCTAAATGCGCCAAGATCAGCACAAGCACTTATTAAAGCCACTAGAGTAACTTCACTGGGCCTAACCTGAGATTTCTGCATTTCACAGAACAAATCCAATACCTCAACCGACAAGCTAGCATCCTCGCTACTAATCCTACCAAACCCACCTGTACTAGCACTATGTGCATAAGCAGATAGTATAGAATTCCAAGTAGCTAAATCCGGTTCAATAATTTCATCAAACAGATATCGAGCAAGACCCAATTTGCCACAATTAGCATAGAAATTAAGTAACGCAGCTTGAACAAAACCGTCATACTCAAATCCAAGGAACTTCAAGATATGGGCATGGAGAGCTCGACCATGGCGCACCCAAGGACGCGACCCACAAGCCTTCAGGAGAGAAGGGTATGTAAAGGCATTCGGTTTAAGCGTTCCGTTCCCAAGAACTCGGCTGTACAGAGAAAAAGCTACATGGGTCTGGTTCTTGTGGCGGGTTGTGAGGGAGGAAATAAGGGTATTGAAGAGGAAGATTGTTGGGTTTGGGATTTGGTTGAAGACTGTGAGTGCGTAGGAGAGGTCGAGGGTAGAGGAGAAGAGGAGGAGGCGACTGAGAGGGTAAGTGTGGAGAGAGAGCCCAGATGTAATCATTTGGGAATGAATTTGCTTGAGCTTGTCTAGGGTTTTGCATTTCTCTAGGAATTTTAGGGTTGGGTGGGTGAAGATTGGATTTGCAGAGTTCATGAACAGGGGAGAACTCTGTATACGGAGGGGAGAAGCGGGAAGAAATGGAGAAGACAGAGAAAGTGATGAAACAAGGTAAGCCCAACTACAAATCGGGATGGGTTGGACCAAGTTGTATTGGGCTCAAAATTCTTCTTGACCGCATGCAGGCCCAATAAATCTTGTTTTCTATCTTTTTTAAGTCTATGCTTAAAAAATATTTCACGAAAGTCTTATTTGCATTCTGAACATTATTATTTTTTATGAATAATATCCTTCAGATTTTTATTACTATATAGGGATATAGTAGTAAACGGAGTTGCTTGTCAAATATTTTATTTCAATTTTTTATATTATGGGAGGAGATTTTTTTTTTTTTTTTAATTATGTCCTATCATGCAAATGGATGTATATCAAATTAAATGACGGAAACTCGCTTAGTGAAAAGAGCAAATAAGAAAACTTTTAGCTTTAGTAACATCCTTGATCTTTATTATGCATGGGATAGGGACAATAAGTCATTTATATAAAGTATAAACTACAAGATGCATCAACAAGGGCTCCCATCAATGGTGGGCCAAAAAGTAAAAATTGTTCCCACTAATGGGTACAATGAACACATTCAGTATGTTTAAAGCAGTCAAAGAAAGAACAATGTTTGGTCACTATTTTGGGATAAATTGAACCTTTTTCATATGGTAATGTTAATGTTAAATTATAATATCATGTAAAATTATAAATTTATGATATATTATGATATATTATTACATGAAGATAACATATTAGTAAATGAGTTGATATATATAATATTACGAATAAATTCTTTAAGTGAAAATAACTAATTATATAATGATATATTATGTTAAGTTTACAATATAACATGATATTATAACTATATCATTTTTATTTTTCATAAATGCACAACTTAGTTTAATTTATCTATGTTGAATTAAAATTTTAAAAAGTGAAAAAAAAAACTATACATTTCAAGTCAATTATAAAAATTCATTTAAACTAATAAAAATAATTGGGTTGGATTTTCAATTTTTAATAAAAATATAATACTTTATAGTTTAGATTGCACCCATTATTGAATGAAGGAGTATTTTTCTTTTATTAGAGATTTCTCTTTAATCTAATAATTAGTATTTTATAATTTGATACATTTTAAACTATAAAAATATAATTTTGTTTTAATAAACAATCTCAAAACAATGGTTGAACCAAGTCTGCAATTTACAAATTTTAATCATTTTGATATATTATATTTTATAAAAAAATAAAATTTTCATATTATTAAAATATTAAATATTGTAGTATCATACATTAATAATAATAAATAACTAATAAACCAAACCTTGAAATGGTTCAATGTTCTGTTTGGTTTTGCAACTTTGATCAAGGGATCCGTTACTTTATTGTGTTCATTATATGGTCAAATCGGTTTATCGGTGCAATCATCTTACCCTTTTTTTTTCTATGTAATGATTTTTTTTGCTTTTGTAATTATATGGTGGCCCCAACTGCACAAACCTTTGGTCATCTCCATAATTTATAAAAGTGAAAGTGAAATTCCTTTCGGGTTGTTTTCCTTGAATCACTTTCTTTGAAGAGAATGATGTAACCATTTTCCATCTTAATGATTGAAAATTGAAAACTAAGCAAAACAAAAGAACTTTTACAATCATCATGCTCAATTTGATTATGAGAAATTAACTTTGAGACCGCCATTACATGGATCAGAAGAGATCAAAATAATAAAAAAGAAGAAAATAACATTTTCTTTTTATAGAGCCAAATTAAGAGAAAGAATAAAATGCAAATTAGCCTAATAAAAGTCTATGATGAGACTTTAATAACAAATAAACTCACAAAGTTACAATATACCTAAATGAACAAACAAAATTATGTGTTATTCATGTAACTATTACTTTCCGTTTGTATGTAGCCCACAATAGGAAATTTTAATAACAAAAAAGTACGTACAGAAGTTTGCAATATGTAACAAATATACTTAAATTATAAATTTGTTTAAAGTAAAAATAATAGATCATGTATCAATGAATATGCCAATCACATGACCCTCTCGATCACTTTGGGCATATTGTTCCTTTGAATGTTTATTTGCAACCTACCAAAATTTTATTAAAGATTTATTTTATTAACCATAAAAAATTATTATTTTAAGAACTAATTTTCCTATTTTTCCAATTGAAATTATTGATACTACAAAATTGAATAAAGATGTAAGTAAATATATCAAATTTATATTTTTTTATTTAAAAATATTAATTTTATT
>BPVZ01000172.1:147056-164331 GCA_020521535.1 Rubroshorea leprosula | reverse complement strand
ATTTATAATATTATATATATCCATTTATTTAATCATATAATTTGTCTCATATTATTATTTTAAAATTTTAATCTCAAAATTCATATCTTACTACTCATATGCATATAGATGCACATGTCTACCCGATTGGAAAAGACCAAATAAAAATCAATTTTACGTTTTGTTGCGAGAATCTGTTGTCAAATCTTCACGTGCCAGGCATGATTGACGAAAGCAATTTGAGTAAAATTTTCCATTCAACATAATTTGGCTCTTTAAATTTGTACAACTCACAAAAAAGTCCTCAATTTAACTCAAGCAAGATCATAGTGGAATATCAACGCCTAATCATAATAATACCCCCCTTTTTTTTTTTTTTGGCTTTGGTAATAATAATAGCAAGATCATGTCTATAAAAATGTAGTCAAATTAATACCTATTAATTTAAAATTTTAATTTAAAATTTAAAATTAAAGTATTTAAATGTTTATAATATCAAATAAACTAATTTATACATATATATGCACTTGGGTCTTCAGGTCCACTGACGTCAGATCACGCATAAGTGCATTTTTTTATTTTCCAAACAATAATTCAAATCAGATCTCTTGCGAATTTATTTAAAAAAAAACTTATACATATATAAATAAGATCGCAAAGCAAAGATACGTAGCTAGGTAGGTATGGCTAATGATGAACAAGGCCAATGCCATGCTCTCTCGTACTTCCTTGCACTCATTATATTGCACTCATTATAATTTGTTTCTTTTAACCCACTTCTTGTGCTCATTGACATTGCACGAAAGCACTTAAAATGAATGGCTCAAAACTCAGTAATTGGAATTTTTCTTTTTAAACTGTGAAAGGGATTATACGCGTGCTCTAGCAGACCTCATTTTATAAATATTAAACTAATAAAAAAAAAGAAGAAGGAGAAAACCTTAACTAGATCAAAAAGGGGAAAAGGAGAAACTAACGAATAATGTTATTGCCTTCCTTTTTTGTTGGGTGGTTATTAATTGGTCTGTTAATTAGCCTTGTTTGTTTCATGATGAGGAGAATTGAAAGATCTATTATTTAATTCCGTCAACCATGCCTAAAAGTTTGACCACTTACTTCTTGGTTTTGACTCCTATGAGCATGCTTCTTCACCTTAGATTTTCTTTTTCATTTATCATGACTTTTGTTAGGTGCAAGAATTGAAGGGGTACAACGTTTTGCATTGAAAAAGTTGTTAAGAAGGTTTATTGGAAACGTTTGTAACTTTATAGAGAAAATTTTGCTGCATTGGCTAGCTTTTTTTAAATATTTAGTGAGAAGTTAATATTATAACTTAATGAGAAAACTGAGCCTCAATAAGGCAATGTTAAATAAAAAGTTTTTCCTTCCAAAATTGCCAAAATTTATACCTACCATCATTTCTTTATGTCTAAAGCTTGCAGAGGCTTTAGACAAGAAGAGAAGAAATGATTGTAGCTTCTTCTTCTTCTTTTTTTTATTTAATCAAACAAATAAAAATATTTAAATTATAAATAATAACAATTATAAAACATTCAACATTGACCATCATCCTCCCTAACAACTAAGCCAATTCTTTGTTCTTTATTCAATTTGAATTAGGAATAACACCTTACTCATATAGGTTTTTTTTAAGGATACTGATTGTTATACATTTCAATTTAATATATTATATAATATATTTATTAAAAATTATTATTTTTAATATAAAATTAAATATAGATAAATTTAAAAATGTAGTATATACATAATATGTAAGAACATGTTAAATTGATTATATCTATGTTATATTTATATTATATTTTAATAACTGATATTAAAAGATATGTTAAACTAGAGGGTGGTTTTTTTTTTTTTGGTGAAAGTAAAATATTTAGTTTCGAAATAAATAATATGCAAGTAATTTGAGTTAAAAAAAGAAAAAGAAAAAGAAAAATACTTCTTCTTATGCAATCTAACATAAAAGAGAGAGTATAGGGTTTGTTGATTATTATTGATTTATTGTTATAGTCAAAGTCCTTTTCAGTTCTTCTTAGAAAGAAGGGAAAAAATGTCTCCAAATTAAAAAGCACCCAACATTGAGATGGGTGGAAAGATAGTAACAAAGTAAATGGAGAAGTGCCTGGATGTGCTTATTATCATATACATGACTAAGGGTGAAATGTGGAGAATGGATCCCACCACACGCTCTCCTCAATTCTCTTGGTAAAAAGAGGCATCATACTTTGGAGAACTCCACCATTATCCCTCTTTCTTGTCCTTAAAGCACAACATGGTTCTCTTTTATTTAATTTGGGTGACAAAACAAATGCCAATCCCATTCCTTTAAGACAAAACAAACCCTGCCCATCTATCATATATCACTTGTCCTTAAAAACTATAATATCCTCATTGTTGTTAAATGGGAAATTTCCAAAAACCCACTTCTTACGTGTAAAAACAAAACAAGCCCATACCCCACAAATTAACTCACCTCAGTGGGGGTTATGATTTGGTGCATTTATTGTGAGATGGAGTTTTGTGTTCATGGCCACCAGGACCACCACCTAAGAGAGAGTACATTTGTCATAATAGGGTGCGAACCTATGTTCTTTGGACGATTGTACTCTGCATCACAGGAACTTTCTTGCTCTTTGATTCATTTTGATCCGTAGCTTAACAAAATTCAATTTCAAGTGGTCCTCCTTCATCTGTGATAGTGTGCATTGGATACTATTATTATTATTTTGGGTTTCTTGGGTCCTATATATATAATGATATACTATATAGCTATCTTTGACACTTGATAGTTAATCCAATTTGTTCTTGCCAAAAATAGCTAATCAATTTTTATCTTCTTTTCTGTTTGGCGATGACTATAGAGGTTCTCTCATTCAATTTTATAGCAATTCATTTCAAGATTTAAATTTCAAACTTATAAAATATATGTCAAATGAGACCATTATAAATCTTTTAAGCATTGATCAATTAATGCTTAAGGGGTTAAAAGTATACCAAAACCTTATTAGTTTAATCTTTTATTTTACTTTTTTAACAATTACAATTACAAGGGAAGGGGGTTAGGATGTTGTTTCCTAGGCTTGAACCCAGGAGCAGGTGCCATTCAACTAGCGCCATTTTTTTTTTTTAACATGGGAGAATTACGGAAAATTAAGAACCTTTTCAGGGCGTCAATAAAAATTAACCCGATTCAACTAAAGCCAGTTAATGGGACAATTTTTATAAGATAAATCATGATTGTCATTTTTACGTGAAAAAGGATGTCCTTTTTCATGGCATGAGCTACTACACACAAGCACCTCATGGTATCTTCAGGCCATTGTCAACAAAGCAATGATCCCCCCCAGAGCAGTTCCCTCCACTCAAGCAGAACCATCCAAATCATAATGAGTGGGGGTGCTTTTTCATCAAACAAAGGCTTGATCTCACCTCATCAAACCGTAGATTGTCTTAAAGTGGGCCCTAAATCTCATCCAAATCTAGATTGTCATCATACACGATCAATACTTCTCTCTTCTGCGCAATTTGTCCTATACTTCGCAGTCCAAGGATCCATCATAAGGCAGTATGGAACATGCAACTAATTTCATGACCACATCACTCCCATTGATTTCTAGGACCCCACTACAATCACAAAATGGTAGACCCACCTAGACAACATCTTAACAATGCAGTACATTGTCATTGAACAACAAAAAGGAGTAACATTGAATTTTGCAGTGAGTTATGAATCCGACTGTAACAAATTTACAATGCCTGAGATGGGTCGTGATGGTGATGGTGATGGTGATGGTGATGTGTAGATAAATAAAAAAAATTTGATCTTGTTGCGTTCATTAGTATACATTTACATTAATATACATTAATTAATAAACAAATGAGAACTAGAGACGAAGGAAGAGGAGAGAGGAAGAGAGTGCACCACATGGAGAAGTCTGCAGGGGAGGGGACTGCAAGTTCGAATTATTCTTCTTCTGTGATTGCTTTTATAAAATCCTCAGAAGTTGTTTTGGACAACATATCAAGCAATGCGGCAATGCCACCACTTTCCTCTCACTCTCTCTCTCTCTTTGTAGATACACAAATTTCTCTCCTTTTCCTCTCTTAAAAGACAGGATTTTTATAATGCCTAGACTAGGTAGAGAGCCATGGTGCCCTCGAGACAGAAGCGAGACGGATGAAAGAGAAAATGGGGGTTTCATTCTTTAAAGGCAACAAAGGGGGGAAGCAGGGGCTCACAAGCCTTTTACACGTGATAAAGAGAGCATCAAAAGCACTTGCATGCGTGTATAAAAGATTTAAAGATTCATTCATCACCATTACAATCATCTCTCTTTCTCTTTCTCTGTTAAAATCTGAATCCCCACAAAACTCTCTTTTTTATCTCGACTTTTGGGTTTCCCTTTCAATCCCTTCACGTTCTCTGCAAACCCCATCTTTAAAAGCTCCCATTCTCTCCATTTCTTGGAGTTTTTTGATTCAAAGGTCACTACTTTGTCTATATAATCTTCCACCTCAGTTTCATTATGAACTGAGAATTTGGTGAGTTTTAAAATCTGTGGGGTTGTTCTAATGTGATGATAGCATTTAATTAGTCTTATTTTTATTTTTTTAGCATTTAATTTTTTTTTTCGTCTTGTTGGATGGTGATTTCTCAGTGCTCTTTTCAATGTTTATTCCTTCTCTTTGTATTCAAGTTCTTGTTTTTTGTTTTATTCTAGGTGGTTTTATTCTCTTTCTATGATCCGTAATTCCATCCCAAGTCCAATGGTTTCAAAGTGTATATGTTCACTCTTAGAATAAACAAATATTTTCCTTAGTGCTCTTGCTGTGTTTTTATCTATTTGGGTCTATTCATTTCTGGTGCGAATTTCTTCTGATAAAATTCAGTTTTTGGTAGGGACAAGGCTCCAGGGAAAGATTTTGTCTTCTGGGTATGTCCATTTCCTGGGTTCACTGTTTTGTTCTAATTTATTTTATTTTATTTATGTTTGCTCTTCATGGTCATTTGGTCATTGGTTTATAATAGAAGGATCTCAAGATGATCTGGGTTTTGGGATGATGTTCATTTTTGTCTTTGCGTACATTTTTCTAATTTCAGACCACCTTTTTAGTAGCAACAAGCCCTGTTTAGGACTTTGTGTTCGATATTTTCTTCTTGTAGCTCCACAATCACCGGTCAGATGAAGAGCAACTCCTGTTTTTTCCTGTATAATTTTCCGTTGGTAATTTTCAGTAATGAACGTTTCTGGGTGTAGATGCTAAGATGGAGGTGAATGGTTGGGTTTTCTGTTTTGCAAAGGAATGGCAAAGCTTGTAATCTGCAACAAGTCTGAGTCCTTTTGTCTAACCGATGCCATTTTACCATCCGTATGCAACTTTGATGCATCATCATCTTCATCATTGTACCTGTTCCACTATTGTTTTTGCAGAATTTGGTCATTTTCAGTTTCCTACTGACAGGCATTTTCCCAATTTGTTAATTGTCAATCAGGAATGGTACTCAAGCCGTGAGGGGTAAACCAGTGAAGACTAGAAGAGAAGCCAGAGTCTTGCGTGTGTATCATTTTTGGTAAAAAGACCCATCTTTAATCTCAAGTCATCTGAAAAGGTTACTGTGCTTTGCATCAGTTTCAGTGAGCAAGCCAGAAAACCAAGCAGTATGCCTGTAAGGCAGATGAAGGAGAGCTCAGAACAACACCTTGTGATCAAAGCCCATTTGCAGGGTACCATGAATCCAGTTCAAAGAACACCGAAAACCTCACAAAATGGTAAAGGGCCACCGGTTCAAGAGCCACAAAACACAAGACCTCATTCCCAAACATCACCTCCAACTAAGAATAGGGGAAGGAGAAGAGGAAGAGGTGGTAGAAAGTCTGATCAAGGAGATGTTTGTATGAGACCAAGTTCAAGGCCTTGTACTGTGGCACATAAGCCTGTGAATCCAACTCGTGATATCATGGCTACTACCACAAATGAGTCTATTGAGAATGGCCGCATTTTGTGTCAAATGGAAATGGGTTTTCCTACTTCAAGCAAGTCTTTAAGTTTTGCACCTAGGCCTGGCTATGGGCAGCTTGGGACAAAGTGTATTGTGAAGGCAAACCATTTCTTTGCAGAGTTACCAGACAAGGATCTGAACCAGTATGATGTAAGTTGATTTTCTTAAATGGGTTTTATACTGTACATATTATAGGTTGTATATTATATATTCGAAGAGAATGCTTTTTTACAGTCCGACCTGATATATATACTATACTGCTTCAAAAACAAATTGTTTTGAATTCCTTATAGTTGTGGTTTTATGTTTTCTGTCACAGCAGTTTGGGGCCCCTTAATCTGACATTTATCATGTTTATGCTGCTATGTCTTTTTATTTCGCTGTTACATTAAAGATGAAATTAAAGAAGTTTGCTGTTCTCACTGTCCTTTACTTCTTAAAGCATTTATGGTATTTAAATATGGTTTCAGGCTTTTAATTTTGTTCTTTTCGCTCTTTTTTTTTTTTTTTTTTTTTCCCCCTTTTTACAAACTGGTGTTCTGCTTCTTTGCAGGTCACCATTACTCCTGAAGTGGCATCAAGAACTGTGAACAGAGCTATTATGGCAGAGCTTGTGAGGTTGTACAAAGAATCAGACCTAGGAATGAGACTACCTGCTTATGATGGTAGAAAGAGTCTATACACAGCTGGTGAACTCCCTTTTGGTTGGAAAGAGTTTACCATTAAGCTTGTAGATGAAGAAGATGGAATAAATGGTCCCAAGTAAGTATTAATTGTCCATTCCTTTAACGGCCTGTTTAGTATAACGGTTTAAAACTAGCGGTTAGTGGTTTCATCTAATCCAATGAATAAGAGTGTTTGAATTATTAACATAACAATTATCAACAGTTAGATTAGACAAAACTGCTAGTTTCGAACCATTATACCAAACAGCCTCTTAGTCATGCCATTTAGTTTCTTAATGCTTGTGTCATGTTAGTGTTGTCTCTTGAAACAGTTTCAAAAATCAAATCCATTGTATTAGATGTAGTTAACAACTTAAACTATTTTCTTTGATATTGGTTTCTCTTTCATTTTAATGTTGCTTTAGCTTTATGTACATGTACTCAAATTGCCTGAGTATAATTTTTTCAGAAGAGAAAGAGAATACAAAGTGATAATCAAGTTTGTTGCACGGGCAAATATGCATCATCTAGGGCAATTCCTAGCTGGCAAGCGGGCAGATGCTCCACAGGAAGCTCTGCAGATTCTTGACATTGTACTAAGAGAGCTCTCTATGAAGAGGTATACTTTGTTATAGGATTTATGTTCTCAAAAATTTCTTTTGGTAATTAATCAGTATGGGCTCATGTATCTAACACTGCCTGATCATTTGAAGGTTCTGCCCCATTGGGAGATCTTTCTTTTCACCAGATATTAAAGAACGGCAAAGACTTGGTGAAGGCCTGGAGTCCTGGTGTGGTTTTTACCAGAGTATTAGGCCTACCCAGATGGGGCTGTCTCTGAATATTGGTAAATGAATAATGATAAATTAAGTTGTTTGAAGTACTTTATGGTCAACTGTAAACGATGCTTATTATTATTATTTCTTTTTTTGGCTATTTCATTGGTGTAGATATGGCTTCAGCTGCATTCATTGAGCCTCTCCCAGTTATTGAGTTTGTTGCTCAACTTCTGGGCAAGGATGTACTGTCAAGGACATTGTCTGATTCTGATCGAGTGAAGGTACTTTTTATTTTTATTTTTTTCATCCATGTGAATTGTGACTGGTTTTGTTTTTGGGGATGAATTTAATTAGATTTTACTTTCAAATCACTACCAGGTTAAAAAGGCTCTTAGAGGAGTGAAAGTTGAGGTAACGCACCGAGGGAATGTACGGAGAAAGTACCGTGTTTCAGGATTGACATCTCAACCTACCAGAGAACTAGTGTGAGTCCCTGATTTGTGGTTATAATTATCTATTCTACTGAACATCTTTTTCTGAAGAATTACCGAGGTCAAGAAACGATTAGAGGCAATTTAGAAGCTATAATGAAAATTTAATAAAAAAGCTATGCCTCCTTTTTCAGAAAATAACAAATGATGGTAATCCATTCAGGTTTCCTGTAGATGACAACTCAACAATGAAGTCAGTTGTAGAATATTTCCAGGAGATGTATGGCTTCACCATTCAGCATACACATTTACCTTGCCTTCAAGTGGGAGGAAATCAGAAGAAGGCAAACTATTTACCAATGGAGGTTTGACAGTTTTGCTCAATTTTTGTTGTTCTTTGAGAATCTGGTAAGATTTGATTCCATTAAATCTAAATGGTTTCTTTACCAGGCCTGCAAAATTGTTGAAGGACAGAGATATACAAAGAGGTTGAATGAGAAGCAAATTACAAATCTTCTAAAGGTTACATGCCAAAGACCAAGGGATCGAGAAAATGACATTTTGCGGGTACTTGTGATGTCATAATCTGGTCAGTGCACATTAAATTACCTTGTTGAGTATGTACATGATGCAATACACTTTTGACTTGAGCAGACAGTTCAGCATAATGCTTATTATCAAGACCCTTATGCAACGGAATTTGGAATCAAGATCAGTGAAAAACTGGCATGTGTTGAGGCCCGAATCCTTCCTGCTCCTTGGGTAATATGGTCTCTTCTTGTTTCTGCATGATCTAAAACAAAAAGGGGGTTCTTATCTATTTTCGAGTGTCTAATTCAACTATTTCCTGCAGCTTAAATATCATGAAACTGGAAAAGAGAAGGATTGTTTGCCTCAAGTAGGTCAGTGGAATATGGTTAATAAGGTAATGAACTTGAATAACTTTTGTATTTTAATGTCTCTTTATCATCACATAAGCCATTTTGTTCCAGAGGTTTTTTAATCCATGCAGATTCTAAATGTTATAAAATTTTCATATGTTGGCTAAGTTGGATATTCGCTCAGTAATTATATTTCAAGGGTTTTATCATTATCGCTTAGGTTAGCCTGTCCTTTTGTTTGTTGCTGATCTGCTTGTCTGCTGTTCTTTTGTAATTTAGAAAATGATTAATGGGATGACAGTTAGCCGATGGGCATGCATTAACTTCTCTAGGAATGTGCAAGAGAATGTTGCTCGTGGATTTTGCAATGAACTTGCTCAAACGTGCCAAATCTCTGGCATGGTAATTTTCTTGCTATTTTAATTTTGCATACCTAAAATCATCTTTCTAGTTCATTTTTTCCTTTGATATGGTATTTTTAATTAAAGGAAATAAAATAAAATTTGTTGCTGGCATAGGAATTCAATCCAGAACCTGTCATACCAATCTACAGCGCCAAGCCTGACCAAGTGGAAAAAGCTTTGAAGCATGTTTATCAGGCATCCATGAACAAAACCAAGGGAAAAGATTTAGAACTTCTATTAGCTATATTGCCTGACAACAATGGATCTTTATATGGTATGTCATTTGTTACAAATTTGTGTTTCAATTAAGAAAAGGAGGGGGGGTATAAAAGAAGAATATGTTTGATCTCAATGTGTAATTGCTTTCTCAGGTGATCTCAAGCGAATATGTGAAACTGATCTTGGATTGATATCACAATGCTGCCTCACAAAACATGTCTTCAAGATCAGTAAGCAGTATTTGGCTAATGTGGCCCTTAAGATCAATGTTAAGGTTTGATCTACTACACTTGCAATTATATTGCTGTACAAGTTTTATGTCACTTGTTACATTTCTGTATGTATTATTCATTTGTTTCCATAATTTTTCTTGAATACTGTTTTTAGCCAATCGATGCTTCTAAACTCATCTCAGAACACTATTGTTTCTTCTCAATTCCTCATGAACATCCTCCTTTGTGGCATAAGTTTAATCAACAAATATCTTATTTTTCCTTCAATTGATGCAGATGGGTGGGAGAAATACTGTTCTTCTGGATGCTATCAGCTGCAGGATACCATTAGTTAGTGATATACCAACCATAATATTTGGAGCAGATGTGACTCACCCAGAAAATGGAGAAGACTCCAGCCCATCAATAGCTGCTGTATGGTTCTTTTTCCTTTTATGTTTCTCAAATTTATTTTCATCTGCATTAGTTGCTGGAACTCTGTTGCAAAAATATGTTGGTCTTCTAGGTAGTTGCTTCTCAAGATTGGCCAGAAGTGACAAAATATGCTGGACTAGTTTGTGCTCAAGCCCACAGGCAGGAACTCATACAGGACTTGTACAAAACTTGGCAGGATCCTGTCCGTGGCAAAGTTAGTGGTGGCATGATTAGGTATAGAGCATCATGCTGGATATCTTTTAATTCCAAATATTTCCTTTAGCTGAATCTCTGTTTTTGTTAAGTATTTGATTTCTAATGACATTTTGTTGTGTAGGGATCTCTTGTTATCGTTTAGAAAGGCAACAGGGCAGAAGCCGTTGAGGATCATATTCTACAGGTCAAAGCTCCTGTCCAAAGTGCTGCATCATTCGATATTGATTTCTAAAACTGTACTTACATTTAGGTAGCTGAAGTGCAAGTTGGAACAAAGAACATGCATTAGTAACAGTATTCAACTAGGTTTATTCTTGCCCTCACTCAGTTCTAGATTTTGACCTGAAACTGAAGTTTGATTCCCAGACCGTATTGAGGTCTAAAATCGTCTCAAGCTTCCATTATGCTTCATCCTTTGGCAATTATCCTTTTGGTGCATTCCTTAGTGCATACATTTTGCTTATCCTCAATATCTTGATGGCAAAATACTTCCATATATCTCAGTTTTGGATGTAGATTCACAATTTGCATGTCCATGTTTTACAAACCTTATATGCATGAAGTTTTTGTAATAAGAGCAAATAATTTGAGCAGGGATGGTGTAAGTGAAGGGCAATTTTATCAAGTTCTACTCTATGAGTTGGATGCAATCCGGAAGGTTAGCATTGTTACGCTTTGTACTAATCACTATTTTAAAATATTTCAACCAAGAAAAGAAGTATTTAAGGCTCTATTGAATAAATTTGTTTGCAGGCTTGCGCTTCTCTAGAACCAAACTATCAACCACCGGTGACTTTCATTATTGTACAAAAACGACACCACACCCGTCTGTTTGCTAATAATTACAGGGACCGGAGCAGCACAGACAAGAGTGGCAATGTTCTGCCTGGTATATTTCTGGTCTCCCGAATGATTAGATTTTAAACCACATATTATTGTTGCAGAAATAGACATTGATGATGTTTCTCATGTTGTGTTTGTTTTTTCAGGTACTGTTGTTGATTCTAAAATCTGTCATCCCACAGAATTTGATTTTTATCTCTGTAGCCATGCTGGAATTCAGGTAGAAATTTAAAATCCTCTTAATCTTTTTAACAAAAATGTTTGCCTGAGATTGTACCACCAGAATAGAAGACAAAGAGCTCTGGCCTTAATTTGTATTCAACCTGTGTTAATGATCTGAATACGATCCACATGTCATCCTTTCATTTTTAATAAGGAGGAGCTGGAATTTCTTTCTAGCGTCATTGTTTGTTTAGTGCAACTGTCTTGAGTTTTCATCATCTCTACATATATGATAGGGAACAAGTCGGCCAGCACACTACCATGTTCTTTGGGATGAGAACAATTTTACGGCAGATGGAATACAGTCTTTGACAAACAATCTTTGTTATACGTATGCAAGGTGCACGCGTTCTGTCTCTGTTGGTAAGCAGATGCTATTCATGATATGCTTTCTTATCTGCATCTTTTTCGCTTCATTCATTCATGTTGGTTTCAGAAACAATCTTCTTAATTACAGAAGAGAAATGAATTGGAAATTTGTCAACTTATTAAACAAGTACATGATAGTAAAAATATCATGGCCTCAGCTTCTTTCATAACTAGCTACTTTGCTGTTTATGTGCAGTTCCTCCAGCTTATTATGCACATTTAGCTGCATTTCGAGCACGATTCTACATGGAACCAGAGATGCAAGAGAATGGCTCAACAGGCGGTGGTGGTGCAGTTAACACCAAACGTACACGTGCAGCAGGAGAATCTGGGGTCCGACCATTGCCAGCCTTGAAGGACAATGTAAAAAGAGTAATGTTTTACTGTTAATTAGGATAGAGTTAGGCTGTCATCAGTACCTGGAACTGGGAATACCCTCCCATTTTCCAACTTTCCCTTGTATATTAGTGATGATTCATGATCTGCGTCATTACAAGGTCTTCTGATTCAGGTACTTCTTAAGGTTCCCTCATTTGTGGATTCCTTGACAATCTGTCAGAAAACCCGAGAGGAAATCACTCTTTAGTTCCTGTTGATTATGGATACAATGTCAAACTAGGCAATGTAAATGTTTATTTAGTATTCAATAAAAATGCTGGAAATTTTGGCCAAGATAGATATCTGTAAACCGTGCCTTCCTTACTTACTGGAACGTGTGCTCTATATTTTGAAAAGTGTTGTGCAGTCCATATTGCATAGTATTGCTAAACCTTTATCATTGAATGAGATGAATCTTTTGATATTGGGAGTTTTATTTTTCCCTCTAAGGGTTTGTATTTTGTAGTTTATATAGTTTGAATTACAAAACAGAGAATTTATATTTTAAGAATATAATATATAATTTTTAGAATTTTTTATTTTGTAATCCAAATTAAATTGAATTGTAAAATATAAATTAGTGGATGGTAATAATCTCTAATATTAAGGTGTTTATCTCATGTTCTGCGTGCATTTTTATTTATCTTATTTTATATGATTAAATGTCAATTTTGATCCATTAACTTTAAGATTTTACACAAGTTTCATCATTTTTTATTTATTATTTTTTGGTTTTTTAACTATGAAAAGTGTATTTTTTCAGTCATTATGTCAGTTAATTTATTAAATCTATTTGAATTTACACATTTTAATCTCTCAACTTCTAATACATGCACATTTGTAATTCCTTAACTTTAAGTTGAAAGACTAAAAATGTGCAGATTTAAATAAACTTAACGGATTACTTAATGAAAGATTTAAAAGTGCATTTTTCATAATTAAAAAATAAAAAAAGTATAAAAAAATCAAGAGATAAAAACTATGTAAAACCTTAAATTGAAGGACCAAAATTAGCATTTAATTTATTTATATATATTTTCGTTTGTTTTTTTGTACATATTTTTTGGTAGTTTTTAAGCATGAGAACTTGTGCTTGAATGTGTCTTTTTCTTGTTTGTATGGAATGCTTGTATCCATTGAATCAAGGACCTAGTTCTGTAAACTGAGAATCTCAAGACAAATTTGACGAGAAGATTACACACTCTGAAAGTGATTGCTACTCCAATCAGAGAAATCTTGGATTCTGCAGAGAAGCTAGAAAATCATATTTGATTTTCATCATAGATAAAAGGGCTTAAACAAATAGTTCAATTAATATTTGGGGCACAGGATTTAAACATGAAATTTAGGTCAAATAAACACTAAATTAATATCTTATTTGACACCACTTGAACTTGTATCTCATTGATAAGAAGTAGGTTTTAAATAAATAACCTCAAAATTTTTTTTATTGAAATTTGAAAGGACAATGTGTTTTACATTTCGATCTTTAAAATTTTTATTTTAAAGAATATTTCTGAAATTTTATTTTTTAATTATTATTTTTTAAAACTAACTCTTAAACTAAAAATTTTATTCATATAAATAATATGTATTAATTTTAAAATTATTTTAATAGATCTAATTACTTCATTAATTATAAAAAAATTTAGTATTATTATATATTTAAATAGAGTTTTATTATAAAAAAATTATAAGTTTTAGATTAATATGAAAACTAAGAAGCATGATTTATATGAATAAAAACTTTAATTTAATGATTAATTTTTAAAAATATTAATTAAAAAATAAATTTTTAAACAAATTTTGAAAAAAAAAAAAATTTCACGAGAAGGACCACTATCCTCAATCTGAAATTTACAGTTCATATTTATCTTATTTTTACCAAATCACGAGCTGCTGCCCAATACAATACCCATAAAGGTGGCCTTTTAGCCTGGTGGGCTTTTCAAGCTTCCACCGTGACAAAGGCTTTTAGTTCCAAACCAGGTCTTTGAATTTAATTGTTCGTCTTTGAATCTTAGTATTTAGGTTTAATTAGTGGAGAGTTATACCCCCTCCAACTATTTGAAAATTTTTCCATTCCCCTATAATTCCTCATGGTTCAAAAAAAAAAACAAAACTTTAGTTCTTGAATCTCACGTTGAAAAGAAAGGTTTACAATTTTTACGTTTTATTATATAATTAATTTTTTATTTAAATTTTATTTATAATATTATAAAAAAGTATATATCAATTTTAATTTTAAAATAAATTAGAGTTTTAATTTTAAATTATATTAATATTTAAATTTAAAAACTAATTATATTAAAACATATAATCGGTTTTTAAGTTAAAGTATTAATATTTAATAACATAAATTTCTAAATTTTACATTAAGATATTGATTTTCAAATTTAAGTTAAAACTCTAATTTTAAAAAAAATTAAGATTGATATGCATTAATTTTTAATATTATATATTTCTTTATTTTAAAATACATTATTCCTTAAAAATATTGACTCAAGCTTTTGGCCCAACTCCATTTAAGAGCCCAAAGACCTTTGCCGGGTCGCTCTTAGCTACAGACGTTAGCTAGTGTCTAACTCCCTAATAGCGAAGATCTATGAAGAAAAGATATTGCCATGAGAAATTAGTGCTTATTTAAATGATTTGATTTATATTAAAGTATTTAATATCATATGTGAAACTTGATTAGACTTAATTAAAATTGATTTCAAATCGAGCTGAGCTCAGCTGGGCATACACAAGCTTGGGCTTGACTTGATTAATTAATCAATCCTAGACTTGACTCGAGTCAAGTTCTAGAGTTTGAATCCAAAGTAGCTAAATTAGAACCGCTCGACTAATTTACACCTCCTAGTGGCGGTGCGATTTAGGCCATGCAATTGTTATATATACGTGCATCACCGTGGAATTATCGTGATATTATATATAATTAAAGAATGCTACCTACAATCGGTTTCTGATTGGTTGAATGTCAAATTTCATCTTTAATTCACTCAATTGTAAATGCAAAAAATTGACTTAATTAAGAATTCTGTTCTGAACTCTACTTAAATTTTTTTTTTTGTATTAATTTTTCATATTCAGAACCATATTGGGTTTCAATTAATCTGTAATTAAATCACGTCAAATCTCATAAGATAGAAACTCTCTCAGTGCTTATTTTTCTATTCATAAGATTCAAACTTGAGATCTTATTTAAGAAAAATCAAATTTTTTTTATTCGAATTAACAATTCGTTAGTTGAATTCTACTTTAATAAGTACCTATATATAGACACTAGTCATGTGCTGATTAGTTGTGTGTGTGAACCTTCTTGATCATGTCCATTTGGAAATGGACACATTTAATCAAGTTCGATCATCATCTAATCATTTCCAACAACCATCGTTTGATCATGTCCGAATGGACGTTGCCTTGATTATGCCTTTTGATCACATCTCTCAAGTTACATTGATCATGTTTTGATCACAAGTGTCTTAATTTTAACATGGTGTCTAAAGTCTTTCTAAATTGATACTTGAGTCCAAAGTTCAGAATTATTTCAATTTTCAATTATCAGATAAACACTTTTAAATTATCCACCTTCAAGTTTCTAATATTTTCTAGAAACTTGTAGAGAATAAGTCTAGAAATAAAATTCTAAACGCACTTGTGGACTATATTTGTGGTTCAAAAATCACATCTAGAACTTCCTATGCAGATGAAAAACCTGTAAATATATAGAAAACTAGTCATTTTCATATCTAACATTTTGCTAAAATCAAATTTGATGTTTCTGTTTCTGCTTTTTTGAAAGTAAAAAAAAAAAAAAGAAAAGAAGAAAAATCATTAAGGAAATGATAGCCATCTCATAGTCTTGTTGCTCCATATATTTGTTTAAAAATAAATCAACACAAAATTTAAGACCACTACTAGACAAGGAGGCTAAATAAATGCACAAAGATCTAAAATTAGTAAAATTTATTAACTATACAAATGCACAAAGATTATTAAATATTGATGTTAATATTTCTATAAAATTGCGCTAGGCTTTAATTTTGTAAGTGGTAATATTCTGAATTAATATTCAATCAAATAAACATATATAAATTACTATACCTAGGTAAGGATAAAACATTTATCGCGCATGATTAATATATTAAACATTTTGAAAATTTAATGGGTATAAACGTAATGCATTAAGAGGTCCAAGAAACTTTCTTGTCATTCTTATTTTGTTCATATCTCTTTTTCAATTAATAGAATCCTAAATATTAATCCGATGCACTTAAAAAAAAAAAATAGAGATGTTGAAATGATATTATTCAAATATATTGGTTTGAGAAAAATTTAAGGGAGGGGAGGAAAGACTTTTGAATCTCAATTAAATTAAATCATTAACCAAATATAGGCAATAGAAATTTCCTCCTTGAACATGATAATTTCCCATTTCCTCCAAGTTTATGGTCAAACAAAGAAGGGAGTTTGAGTTTGGGCATGACATTGGGTTTAGAGGAGACGTTGAATCATATGTAAAAATTCTATCTTAAAACCAAAAGACATATCTTTTAAGTTGATTTTTTATATATTTAAGCCACCATTTCTCTTTGTTATTTAAGACACTGACTAACAAGGGGAAGCTTGATTTAACAACTCCAACGCTCACTTCAACAGATGCCAAAAGATGCATCCTCCTTAAATGGCATGTAAGGAGTCCTTATCAAAACAACTCTCTACCTTATGTTCTTCTTGAATGATAGCTGACATATGAAGATACCTGAAAGACTTGGGAGAATCAAACTATTGATTTCTTTGATCATTTTGGTACTGAGGTAAAACGAAAGCTGCATGTGGAATCGTTTCTACAATGGAGCTTCCCTCCCAAAAGCAAAGCAAAACCCCAAACTCCAACAACAAAAATCAAGAGTACCAAAAGAGATTGATGTACAACTTTTACTCAAGAAAAATACATATATAATATATCAAAGAAGGTTCACATGTTTTATACTGGTCATTATGTGTTAATTTTTTCGTAATTGGCATCAGTTTTCATAATCAGTCCATTAACTGATCCTGCAGAGAGGACCAGGAAAATCCTTCATTCTGTTTTACATTTGATCTGTTCATAGTTTTTCGCTTATATATCCTGCTCTCTAAAACAAGAAATAAACCAAAGACTTCATAAATATTGGATTGGCTCAAATCTATGTGATGTGCAAGCAAAGCTAACTTCTT